>PVIJ01007752.1:0-79941 GCA_004024925.1 Scalopus aquaticus
CTCCTTTGTGTGGAATTAGATGTCCCTCTCTTCTCTTTACTCCGACTCTTCAGTTTATTTTTAAGTCCAAAGCACCCCGGGGTTGATTGTATTGCGTAGGGTATCCGGTTCTCTTCGAGACAGCTCTCAAAGTTAGGGATATTTTTCTCCATAAATCGATTTTTTGTAGGAGAGCCTGATCCTAGCATCTGTTCGCCGCCATGTTTTGGGGGCGTGTCTCTATTTACACTTTAAAAGGACAGGTTTATGAGGACAAGGACAAAGGAAAAGAGGGACTCATATATACATAGTCCCAGGTGGGGGATTGCTGATGCTGCTGCTTTGCAAAGGGAAAAGTTTCATGAAAAGAAACACCCGTATAGTCATAGGCAGGCAGGAGATCTGCCTTCTTGAATTTTTACAAATTTTATAGCGTTCAGGGTATAAATTTTATTTTTCTCTAGTTAAATTTATTCGTAATCCCCAACTGTTTTCTTACTAAAAACAACTCTCCTAACAGCTACTGTCTAGCTTCATTTTTTTTCTACTTACATTCTAATCTTTGAATGTTGCATACAGCAGTATTCAAAGCATTTGACCAAGTCGTAACATATGTAATCCTTCCTAAGACCATGAAGGCTACATTGAGGAACTGAAGTGGTAGAAAAGCCTGAGTTTTCAAGTTCAGTTGCCTATTTTCCTCCAGTTATTAACTGTATCACCTTGGGTTAACTATTTAACTTCTGAACCTCAGTTTTCTTACAAGGGAAATAGTAATCGCTAACAGCTAACATTTAAATGTCTCCTTGTCGCTGCAAATTGCATGTATTTATCTTCTTTGAATGCTGCATGGATGGAATTAGAGGGGATCATACTCAGCGAAACAAGCCAGAAAGAAAGAGAAAACTATCGAATGGTTTCACTTATAACAGTACTATAGGGAAACCAAATAGGAGAGAGACACATGGTGGGGGGCATAGGAGGAGGAGCAGGATAAGGGCACAAAATGGAATAGAAAAGAACACAAGGGACCACAGAGATGGATCATGGGTGAAATGGTTGTGGGTTACCCAAGGGGAATACAAAATGTAAAAGATATAAATAACAATAAAAATATATATTAAAAAAATAAATAAATAAAATAAATGTCTTTATTTAGGCACTCTTCTGAGACACACGTAGTAACTAATTTCTCACAACAACTCAGTGAAATAGCAACTAAAGTTTACCTGCATTTCATAGAGAAGATGGTTAACACTCCAATTGGCTAAGTGATTTGTGCAGTCATGGTGTTAAGGTGGGACCATAAACCAGACTGAAGCAGTTAGGCCTCTGCCACCATGCTCTTAACTATAGTAGTAGTTCAATTCCTTCTCAGTTATAGCAAAGAAAATTAAATAATAAAAAAAATAGAATTCTTGACATATGGTAGACATTGTACAGAAAATGTTTTCTTTTAGATAAAATTTCCCTCGATTAATGATAGAAGATTGTTGATCTTTTCATTGTACAAAAATGATATACATGAGTAAATTATCTTTAATTTTATTAGCACAATAAATACAGGGGTGAATTAAAATGAAACCACAAAATTTAGGCTTCAGTCCTTACTTGCACCAGCCTTTTACAAGAGGCTCATTTGTAAACTTGTAATCATGTAAAGGAAATTCCTTTAAATTGTATATGCTTTAGAGCTCATAAAAGCTTCATCTGTTCCTAAATATTTATTGTAAATAGGATTAGAGAATAATCCAGAGACTTCTAATTTGCAAGATAAAGGTAAAGAATCACCTACAGCTGAGTTGAAAGAGGAGGAAGAAGGGGAGAAGGAAGAGGAGGGGAAGATGGAATTGGGGAAAGAAGAAAGTTCCGTTTATTTGGGGTATGAGAAGACCTGTCAATCAGATAGAGATGCTCTATTAGAGGAGTGCTGGGACAAAGATAGAAATATGGGAACCATTAGCAAGGATGATAATTAAAGCCATAGTCATAAATGCTATCACCACAGGAAAGTATGTAGTATTAGGCCAGTGCTTCTCCACCAGAGGCAATTTCTCCCAGATGCCTGGGCTGAGAACTGCTGGCATAAGTGGATAGAGACCAGAGATGTTGCTAACCATTCTACAGGGAACAGAACATGCCTCATGATGGAGTATTACCTGCTCCAAATAGTCAACAGTGGTGAAGTAAAAAAACCCCGTGTCAGATGAAGAACAAGAGGTTGAAGCAAGGAGAAGTTTGAGGAAAACATTGTTGAGAAAGGACTGTAGAGATCCAGGGGTTCTTCAGGCAGAGAGGGTTAAAATGCATTTTCTGAAATGAACTATTCAAAATTACAGAATGTGTAAATCACCTCCTATTACCCCCATTTTTTAGGTCACCGCCATAGGGTTTTGATGCAGTCCTGTCAGTGGTGTCCACCATGTTCCCTGTGGCCCTTCCTTTTCAGGGTGATGATGATTCTCAGATGAGGTAATGCAGCTCAATTATGCCCAGGACAATAAGAGTGTGAATAGCATGCAGATGTAACTCTTCAAGTTAATGCCTTTTCACAGGCCCTGGAAGAGTTGCTGACATATAGAGTCCCACATGTCTATTCTGCAACTTTTGTTTTTCATTCAGTGTTAGGGTGTGTCTGAATTGGTATCATTCCATTACAGTTACAGTATGTATTAGTTGTTTAGTTAAGGAGAAACTGAAAATAAATTATCACTGTGCTAATTTGCACAAATAGAAGTGAGTATTCTTATAACTTTAGTGAATGAGTAATTTCTGTGGAAAGATACGCTCATACACAGAAAAACAAACTGTATCAAATAAGCTTTCTGTCTATTCCTCAGAGTTCCTGTAAGCCTCCAGCAGTCTGCATTAAGCACTGCCCAAGAGTGCAAGCATGGGGTAGAAAGGGATGCAGAAGTGGGGAGTATAAATGATGACACATTCTCTGTCCATACGCTTAGCTGTGGTCATACCTTATACCCCTTTCACAATATTTTCTTTTCTGTGATTGCTCCAGATAGCTTGGTTACTATTTTGCCCTCCATATTTAAATCACATTGTCTTTCTTCCAGCTGTGATCTTGGATCTATTCAACCTTATTTCTCATTCCCCACTGTACTGGGAAGATCTAATTGCGTTATTTCTTTTGGTTCATTTGGTTTGTTGGTTTGTTGGTAGATTTTGTTTTCTGCCCAGCATTCATTACTTCTTATTCTGGGAACACCACCTTCATTTTCTTTGGGGGGAAGCATGTGCTCAAGACTTAGGGCTTGAGGTGGCCATTCCAGAGAGTGGTCTTGGATTTTGACTTAACTAACTTGTGTATTATACTCCCCTGGTCATAGTGATTTGTCTGTGTGTGATCTCATGACTCAAGTTAGCTAGAAACATTCAATCCCAGGGCATTTTCTGAACTTCTGTAGAGATGCTTTCTTTCTGCTGGATGTGTTCAACTATGCACACTTTAGTCCAAATATTTTGGTACTCATTTTTCTCAGAAGATTCTAAGAATTATAAATGGGGCTAAGAAAGGACAGTAGACCCATAAGATAGAGAAGAGAGGAAAGAAAGAGTGAGAAAAAGAAAAAGATGAGAGAGAGAGAAATGTGAAATTTTGATAAAACCACTTGACTTAAAGGATCACGATGGACCTGAAAATCCATCTCCTTACTTTTCATTATTACACAAATGATTGAATTTCTACTAATTACACAGAAAACTAACCAGACTAATGCCTTACTTATTTAATCGATGATTCCTAAATGTACTGAAAAGAGAGGGTGATGATGGGAGAAGTACTCATGAAGCTCAAGGTCTAGATTGAAAGGCAAATTTTATACAAAAGAAATCAAAAGTAGTAAGTGCTAAGCAAGATGCACTGAGTTCCCTGTGTGCTTGAAGCATAAGGACTTGATCTGTTCAAGTCTTCCAACTAAGTCCCTAATAACACTAATGTGTGATACCTATTGTCTTACTCTTTGTATGGTTATCTGTTGCTGCTTAACAACTTATTCTAAAACTAGGTGGCTGAAAACAGTAGGCATTTTTAAATACCTTTTTATCTCAAAATTACTGTGAGTTAGAAATCCAAGAGCAACTTAGCTGAGTGATCCTGGCTCAGGGTCTCTCATGAGTCAGGTGGGGTTCAGGATCCCGAGGCTCAAGTGAGGAGGGTCTGCTTGCAAGAGCTTCAGAAAATTCATGCCAACTTTCATAAGTTTACAAGTAACATACGTTCACTTCTGCTTTACTGTCTTCATTAGAGGTCTCACTCTGTCATGTTTATATTCGAGAGGAAGGGAAACAGGGCATCAGGGGCCTTCTTTGAAGGTGTGGACCACAATTTGAGTCAGCAGATCTGAATTAGGGATTTTGGTGCAATTGGTTTATTGGGGATTAATCCCAGCAAGTCTGTGATGTAAAGAGGAAATACAATGGAAAGGGAGGACACCCAGTAAGTGGTCACCATAGGTGGAATGGTTGTGCCTCCTTAAAAAAAAAAATTTGTATGTTGAAACCTAGTCCCTAAGGTAATGGTATTTGGAGATGACACTTTGGGAGGTGATTAGGTCATGAGGGTGAACCCTTATAAATGGGATTAAAGAAAATCCAAAGAGATCTTACTTACCCCTTACATGTGAGAAAACACTGAGTAGAAAGTCATCTGTGAACCAGGAAGCAGGTCCTCGCCAGACAATGAATCTGTTGGCACATTAATCTTGTACTTTCCAGCCTCTAGAACAGTGAAAATAAGTGTTCATTGTTTATTAGTCCCCCTATGGCACTCTGCTATACCAGCCCAAAGTTGTAAGACAATGTCCTTTAATGAGCTGGTTATAGATCTGTGCCACTGAGCTCCATCCCACTAGAATCCTCTGAGAGACTGTGTGAAACACTGCTCTGAAATATCTTACCAAGCAGTAAGAAAGTTGGAGAATTTGCTTACCATCTCCTGTCTCACCTTGCTTCAGGGTTACCTGGTGTTCTCTCCAATGAGATGGTCAAACACCAACAGTACTTACTATAATTGCCTTAGGGAATCCCCTATTTGCAAAGGATCCTGGGACTTTCCCTACTGAAGCTGGTTGAGATCCAGTCACTTGAAATGCAAGAAATTATATTCAGTTCATAAATATCCATCTGCATGATCTCTATGTTTGATCCATACAAAGTTACAAATAATAACTAGAATCAAAACACCATCCTACCCTTAAGACCTGTGTACCTCAGTGGAGGAGTTAAAGTAGCTATAAAGTAGTTATTACAGAAAGTTCAATACTAGAGGTATACCTTAAATATTCTGGGTGAGAAATGGTAAGGCTTTATGCCTAAAAATAATTTGTATGTTGTTTGGGGGAAAAAGAGATGGTGATGTTTATATGCTAAAACCAACCAGAAATATGGTTTGACACGATGGATGGTACACTAGAAAGGTTCATAAGACATGGAGGTTCAGTTCAGCTATTAGAAAGCTTTAAATGCCACATTAAAAATTAGATTTCACTGGCAACGAGGGATTGATTAAGGTGTTTGAGACAGATGTGATATAGCCATATAACATATGTAATAAATCATATTTCATCTAAATGAGCATTCACATCTCATATTTACAATAAATAGGATGGAAAGTGAGATTTGTAAGGTTTCATACAAATTTATGCTTGAAGTGAATTACTATTGCAATTATTATTATATAATATTATAATTTATAACTCTTAGGCATGCCATGTGCTCTAGATCAGAGGTTGACAAACTTATCCTGTAAATGGTCAAATAGTGAATATTTTAGAGTTTGTAGGCCATATGGTCTTTGTTGCAATTACTTACCTCTTCTGCTCTAGCATGAAAGCAGCCATAGGCAATGCATAAATAGATGTGATTATGTTCCAATAAAACCTTATTTGCAATAATGGGCTAAATTTGGTGTGTTGGACATGTTGACTACCCCCACTCTAGATCAATGCTCCTCAAATTTTCATGTGCGAAAATCACTGGAGACTGGGCCTCCCTGGTGGCACAACAGGTTAAGCGCAGCGCTGTGGAGCTGTTGGCAGGCAGTTGCGGAGCAAGTTAGATGACCCGCCAGGGAGATTCCCACGTGGCGCAGCAGACCTCTCCTGTCTCACCACTGCTCCCCTCAGCAGTGTATTTTGGTAGATCTGCCTGTTCTGCTCCCCATTCTGTCTCTGATGAACCCTCTTGCCACCCCCACACCTCTGGCCTGAACCCCAGCTTGTATGCAAAAATAAATAAATCTTTAAAAAAATCACTGGGTATTTCTTAAGAGTAAGATTCTGATTGCACATGTGTGTGCTGGACCTCTACATTTCTAACATACTGGATAATGCTAACCAATGCTGCCAGTCCTTGAATTACACTTTGAGTCACAAGAGGGATTATATAAAAATTTCAGTTAAAAACATTGGTCTTACATTTGATTCATGTTGTACTTCTCCCACTTAACCCTAGGAATTTGTCTCACGTAGCGTGAAGATCCATTAAGACTGCTTTCCCCAAACTTGCTGATACTGAGTGTCACTTAGAACACTTGTTCTCTGCACAGATTCTCACACCTCTATCCCTGAATGTTCTAGTTTATCTAGCTGTCTAGGATGGGACTCCAGAGTCTGTGCTCAAAAAGCCCCGGATGATTATGATCAACCAAATTGGAAAGCACTGGATCGAGCATGTCAGAGTCACTCTTCACCTCCCATAATTTTCCATCACTCACAGCAGTGGCTAATATTATTGAAACTCTTCTATGAGTCCAGAAAAGTATGAGGCACCAGAAAGAGATAGAAGATACTGCCTCTGGCCTAAAGGATCTTTGATCTCAGACATCAGAGATAAAGACAGTACTCCCCTCAAAGCATTCAAAGGACCATACCCATAAGCACATATTATTTATAGAATTACAGTCATTCAACCGCCTCACTTGTGAATGTTGCTTTACATTCCTCTTCAACTAAAGCCAGTCTGGAAAGAATTGGGAGTGATATTTATGCTCCCCTAAGGAAAATGGGGGTAAACATACCTAACACTTTCGTCTTAAGAAAAACACATAACTAATAGAGCCAGGAATTACGGTGCACCCTTGGTACTAGGGGCAAGAGACTCCATGACCCATGACCAGGAAAAAAACAAAACAAAAAATGACTTTCTTTACAAATAGGAGAGAGACTCTCAGCGGGGGGAGGGGGGCGGGGAGGAGGATAAGGGCACAAAATGGAGTAGAAAAGGACACAAGGGACCATGGAGATGGATCACAGGTGAATTGGTGGTGGGTTACCCAGGGGAATACAAAATGTAAAAGATAGAAATAACAATAAAAAATATATATATTATAAAAAAAAAACTTTCTTTAGAGAACACCTCCTTCAGACAAAGAGCACTTTTTCTGATTAGCAAAAATTAGTATAGAAAAATGAACGGGTTTTCTGTAACACAGAATTTTCCATCCCAAATGCTAGGACCTTGCCGAAAAGAAATGAATTTATCTAAATTAACTAAATATAATTTCTTTCAAGAGAAAGAAGAAAAATGTATCAGTAATGGTATTTGTCAAATACTTTTGGCTCAAAATAGGCAAAGAAGCAATATTGCCAAGGAGGTCCAGAAATTTTTGTCCTATAATCTAAATTCCTGGGAGGAAAGAGGTACTCTGGTTTTGCTTGCAATGCCTCTTCAAGAAACTCCGGTCACTGCAGCTCTACCTAGTCATTTCCTGTTTATATATTCAAAAGAGGAACTCCAACAACCATGACTCCTCCAAAAGGCTTTCTCTAACTTTCAATTCATGTGGTTCCCCTCCACACAAGCACCCAATGACTCACCATCATTTAGCTAATACAATCTACCTAATAAAATCTGTAGTAAGAAGTGCAAGTCCCTTAAAGATCTCCCCCTTCTCAGCTCTCCCAGTCTCATCTTTGGCTAATCCAAAGATGTCTTTGACTCTACAGTAAAGCCAACTGCTTGTAGTTTCCTGATTTCCAAACTTGATCGCCCCACAGATGATTTCTACACTTGATTATTCCTCAGCACTTGAAGGTCTCCCTGCTTCTACATTATTCTTCCCTTCACTCCCAGAAAAATGATTAATGCTTCAAAATCAGCTCAAGCATGAGCCCTCTTTGCATGGTATTCTTTGCCTTTATTAAAATTCATTCGTACCTCTACTGGAGAATTTCTACTATTTGCTTTAAATATTTTTCAAAAAAAACCTGAAAATTTCTTGGGAACAAGAACTATACCAGTTCATCTTCGTATTCCTAGTTCTATTAACCAGTTAGAATACTTAATACGAGACGTAAGCTCAATACATGTCTGAAAATGCCACTGACAGTGCAAGTATGAATGAATCAACAAGGTGAAGATATTTACATAGAAATAGCTGTTAGAGTTGACCCTGGCTAATTGGATGATGAATGTTTAAGCTATTAGCTTATAGTTGCTGCAATGCCCCTACTTAGGAATAAGATTTAATTTGCAGGCTTTTAATCCATTAAATCTGTACTTGTACCAAGCAGCTGGCATCACATAAAAACAGGTTTCTCATACCCTCTGATCACTCACAATCTTAGTCCTGAACCACTCCTCTTAACCTACTCCATGTACTACACCCCATGTGTTTCTGATCCTTCTGGCTTATGATTTCATTACACAATCTCCTGTTTACAACCTCAGCACATTCTTTGTCTGAACTTGGTTTTGTTTTTCTGGCTATGGCCTGGGTTCTTCTTGACTACATCATTAATTCTCTCTCTGCATTCATGTTTCCCTACAAGTGGGTACCTCAATTCAGCCTTCCCTAAGAACTCCTTGGTTAAATCTCTTGCTACACTTAACCCCAGCCTTCTGAGTGGAAACAAGTGCAAAGGGTGATACTGAACCACTAATAGCAAACTGATCCATAGTGCAAATATTAGGAAAAAAGGACAAAGAGAAAATTAGGGTCAAAAACAAAATCTATTCATTTAGAACCTTCCAAATATGCATGTCTCACGACATTTGCTCTTGCCTAGAACACTCTTCCTCAAGATAGCTGTGTGATTCCTTCCTCAAATTTCTAATGTCTCCGCTGAAATAGAGGCCTGCTGTCTCTGCCTGGATTTCCTCAAAAGTAGAGCCTAGCTAACGACCAAAATTCAAGTCATTTGGGGGGTAATGGGTTGTGAGGAGAAGAATCAAGGAGAAGGGAGACAAAGGTAAACCAAGGGTACTTTATGAACCTGATGGTGGTGTGTGGAACAGGAACTCAGTCTGGCTGGGTCCCTGTAAGAAATGTGAAGAATGCTACTCAGAATTGTCTGTCCAAATGAGGAAGAGGGAGTATTTATCTACCAACCCTCCCTACCACATTTGGTCAAGGATTACCCAATGAAATGTTATCTTCTCTGAAAGAGTGAGCACATGTATTTGCCAGCGTGACCAAGGAGGATAAACGTAGTGTGGTAGAGAAGCACCTGCATAGAGACTGGAGGTGCAACTAGGTTGAGGTGCTGTTAGATGATGTCTGTGTGAATCTGGCTGCTACAGCAAGGATGGGATAAGAAGGAGGGCCAAGAAGATGTGAGGCAGGGCTTGAGTTGTCTGTACATCCCAAACCACTTTACTCAAAATAACACCCTACCCCTACTCAAAATAGCACCCCACACTGACATCATTACTCCCTATCCCCTTATCACCACCTCATGTGTTCACAAGCTTATAGGCTTGAAGTTCTTCCCTACTAGACTGTCAGCAGTGACTTAGTGTACTTTGTACTATAGTCTTCTCAATATCTGAAATGATGTCTGATATACAGTAACAGGTATTTGTTGACTGAATGAATGTTTTAGTATTTATTATCAGAAAGAGAGAGATGTGTGACTATGTTGTCCTTATAAAAGTATAATCAAGACATAGTTTTGTGCCATTGACTCATCTGCCCCTCCAATATTTCATGAAATCTAAATAAGATTAAAGTAGACTTAAACAAGCAGGTATCAACTGAAAAAAAAAAAAAACCTGTTGTTACATTAGACCAGTGATTCTCAAATGCTCCTCTGCATCAGAACTGCCAGAAAGCTTGTTAGAACATAGTGCTGGAATCTGCATCAGGGCTGACTAGGACCTGAGAATGCGCATTCTCAGTTAGAGCCTGCTGGTCCTGGGACCACATTTTGGGAATCACTATACCAGACTTTTCTTGTGGCCCCTTGAAGTGGGCATCTTGCCCATCACATAGCCTGGCCCAGGATTGGTGAGACCCAAGGGAAGAAGCAGGTTTGTTTGAGTTAAGCTGCCACAAAGCCCAATACAGCCCTGCTTCTTGGAGACTTTACAAGGTCACCATTCAACGTGGGATTTACTTACTATGTTCAGCTAATCCTGATGAAGAGTTCAGGCCTGTTTAAGAGCTCTCTTTACAGTCAGCACTAGGACCATATTTTTTTAAATAAACCATATCTTTCTTTAATTGGCATGTCTAAGTGGAAACAGAGAAACAGGATATGAAGACCAGAGTAACAACAGTGAAAATCTCAGAAATCATGAGGAAAGTAGAAAAGGGCAATCCTGATTTGGGGGTAAAGTTCTTTTATGCTTGATAACTTTGGAAGAATCAAACTGATTTCCTTTGAAGAGGGGAAGAAATCTCAAGACAAGTAATTAGCTCTCCATTCTACAGGAAAAGGTAGTTCACTATCAGCAATGGCCACTGCTACCTATTGCTTTCAATGCCATAGTTTTCAATCAAAACCAGCTGTTAATGGCACTGATTTCAATGGGTGCTTTGGGGACCAAATCAGATGTGAGCGATAGAGAGACACTGTGGCAAGGGTGGGTCTTTTCATTGCTTCTTTGGGAGATGGTAGAGACACAGTATGCTATTCCAGAAACTAAAACTCATCATGTACCCCACTCAACCTTTCCTCCACCCCCTTTCCTCTCCTCCCTCCTCCCGAGCCCTCTCCAACCCCACCACCTTAAACAAATTTGGCCATATTTTAATGTAGGATCTACTTCTGGGTTAGATTTCACTGGAGTGAATATTTTTCAACAACAAATGCCATTTGTAGTTCCATAAATAGAAAGTCTCTCATGGCACAAGATTAACAAAGCTAATTATTGGAGAATATAAAATTAATTTACTAGCTGAATTTAACTGACTAGCTAATCTACCAGAGAGTTGAATCTCTCTCTTGCTGGGGCAGTTTTTATTCCTATTGGTTATGATAAACTTGGGAATTTTCTTCAAGGCTTATCCTAATTCCAAAAAGGTCTTCTGAGTCTTCTGCACTCTGAATGCTAAAGATTTGAAATTGCGGTTCTTTACCAAGCCTTTTAAAGTATAATATGCTTACAGTGTAAAATACATATTAAGAGATATATGTCAGATGCAGATATATAGATATAGATACTATATAGATAAATGCCTATAGTCTAAAGCTGAGCTTTTCAAACAATGATCTGTGGGCTAAATTTAAGATACCACTTTACAGAGAGCACTTGCGAGTCTCATTTGAAATCTCTGCCAAGTCTTGAAAGCATGCCTCATTCTCAAAGTTTGATAAATAAATATCATTATTTCTATAAGTAGAAGAACAAATATGTAATAATCCTTTGAGAATAATATCTAGAATTCTTTATTAGCCTTTATTTCAGAAAATATAACCTAAAATTCTACCAGATTTATAAAGGTATTAAATTTATCCCTGTCTATTTACATTCCCTGCCAAGCAAGAAAACAGTATTGCTGAATGTCATGTGATCACAAGATTGCCTTAATAGAATTTGCATTTGTGCCGTATGAAACCCCTCCTCAGTTGTAGTTGTGGATGTGCCACCAGAAATCCTCACTGCATCTAAAACTGAATTGTTCACACGTTCCAGAGCAGAGAATGATGAAATATAAACTTCTTAGTTAACCACTCAAATACAAACTATCTCCAATTTAAAATGCCTTTAAATATTGGAAAAATTTTGAAATCTCTGAAAGCAAGCTTGGCCCAGTAAAGGGGTATTCCCACAGGTACTTCCAGAATTATGGGATGTGAAATTTTTACTCAGTAGCACCTTCCTGGTGACCCGGAGACCACGGTGTGGCCCCCCAAACCTGTAGAATCTTTTTTTTTAAGATTTTATTTTTTTATGCATACAAACTGGGGTGCAGGCCAGAGGCGTGGGGTGGTGAGAGGATTCACCAGAGACAGAGTGGGGAGCAGAACAGGCAGATGGACAGAAATACACTGCTGAGGGGAGCAGCGGGCAAGGAAGAGGTCTGCTGCGTCATGTGGGAATCTTCCCATCCGGGTGTCGAACTCGCGTCGCCGCTGCCGACAGCTCCACAGCGCAGCGCTTTAACCTGCTGCGCCACTGGGGAGGCCCCCAAACCTGTAGAATCTTGTTCAGGTTACGAAGGAAGTAAAAAGATGGACTCTGAACCCTAACACAAATCTCTAGTCACACATGCACAGTATTTTTTTTCAATATTAAGCAAAATGTATAGACATTTAGTCTACTTTACTACAAACCCCCACATCTCAGCAGCATTAACACTGAAGTGGTATCTAAGGACCTATTCAAAGCAACTCCAGAAAATGCTTCTTGTGCAAAAAAGCAACTCTCAAAGCAGGATAGCAATGCTCTACATTTCATTGTTGTTGGTTTTGTGCTAATTTTGGCAATAAATAAGAAGCAAATTACAGATTAAATATTCCTACTAAAATTATTTTTATCTATGTGCTTGAAGAACCAAACTAGTTTATAATAAAAATTCAAGGGACTGTGTGTGTGTGTGTGTGTGTGTGTGTGTGTGTGTGTGTGTAGAATTTACTCATTGGGTGCATACATGACTGATGGCTTAACATTGAATATTTAGGCGCCATATGGAAATGCCGGGTCACCCCTGTGACAGGTTGTGAATCCCTTTGTCGCAGAGCTCACAGAGCCCTTATCTACATTCAGTTCCACAGCAATATGGGTCTGTGCAAGGGGTACTTGGAAGCCTTCAGAGCAACATCTGTCTGTGTCCCCTAACCCCAATGTGATAAGGACCCTTTGGTGGGCTAATTCCCACCTAACATAAAGGATGCTGGATGGAGAGGTCCAGTAAATAATAAAAATAAAATCCAGAAGTGGTTTTTGCCCTTTGCCACAAAATTCTTCACAGCGCCAATCAAAATCTTGAGAATTACTTTAGAAATTCCCCTTTATTTGGGATTCCCCTTATTATTAGAGAATTTCTAGGTTAAGAACAATGTTTCTGTCGTGTTTATAGGTAAGAGAGTCTTCAAACATAGACAGTAATTACCATTGCCGGTAGCCAGACCAAATCGAGTGGCATCGGGGACATTGGAAATTGGAAGAAGATGGAAGTTAAGTTTGGATGTTTAGTAAGGAAATGATCTGGTTAACACAGACACAGTCAACCTTATTTTTATTTAATAAAATCTATTTGCCTTTAATAAGTCAATAGGGAAGAAAAGGAGAACAGAACCATAGGAATTATAGCTTGGACTTGTTTCTGGAAATATATTTTTTGGTTTTTTTTTAAAGATTTCTTTATTATGCATACAAGAACTGGGGTGTAGGCCAGCGGTGTGGGGTGGTGGGAGGGTTCACCAGAGACAGAGTGGGGAGCAGAACAGGTGGATTGGCTGAAGTACACCGCTGAGAGGAGAAGTGGGCGAGGCAGGAGAGCTCTGCTGCGCCATGCGGGAAGCTTCCCCGCCGGGATCAAACTCGTGCTGCGGTGGCTCCAGACAGCCCCACAGTGCTATGCTTCACAAGGGAGGCCCAGGAGATATATTTTTTTGGAGATAAATTTTTAGGTCCTGAGTATCAAGTCTAAAAAAAGAGAAGTTGACCAAAAAGCCCCAAGTTTCCTTAGTGCTTTTTACAACTGAAATAAACTTATGATTCTATTGCTACTATTTCAAAGCATCTATACTGATTTCTATGAGGTCTGTAAATGAAGGACTGGAAAAAGTGTGTTTTACCTCATTTTTCTTTGCTCCCTAATATTCTGGTAGGACCAAGACTCTAAAAATACTTAGACCTCTTGCAGTTTACATGCCTGGCCAGTCGGCCAAGATAAGTCTTCTAGAAGCAACCATATTATTTCCGTGGCTGCACTGAGGCCCTGTAGCTGTGAAATATTATGGCAGAATCATGCAAATAAGAAAAACTGTATTGACAGAATGAAAAGTTTCTTTGTGTCATTCTGACCAAGTATCTATTAAAAATAAACAAAGTGGGGCCTCCCTGGTGGCCCAACGGGTTAAGCGCAGCACTGTGGAGCTGTCAGCTGCTGTGGCGTGAGTTCTATGCCCAGCGAGGAGATTCCCACAGGGCGCAGCAGACCTCTCCAGCCTTGCTGCTGCTCCCCTCAGCAGTGTATTTCGGTGGATCTGCCTGTTCTGCTCCCCACTCTGTCTCTGGTGAACCCTCTCACCGCCCCACACCTCTGGCCTGCACCCTAGCTTGTATGCAAAAATAAAATAAATCTTTAAAAAAAATTTTAAAAAAGCAAATTATGGTTTTAAGTGCTCTAGTCATCCAGGATGTTAGTATCTAATCCCCCAGTTGACTGCATTATCACACAGTCTTAGATTTTAAACTCTCATTAGGAACCGATCTTTCACTTTGAATATGAACTGTCTAAAGATTAATAATGAGCAAAATGAATCAGATTCACGGGCCTCGTTAGTTGCTCATCCTGATCAGCTATAGGCACCGCCATGTGACTTAACTAGGCCTTCCTCTAGATGAAAGTTAGTAGGAAAATAAACATTATTTCTGAACAATGCAGTCACTGTACATTTAAATATACATATATGGTCTGTTTTTATTAACTGACTAAATGGTAATTGTCTATCCATTCAAAGGATACCTGAATCTATTAAAATATCACAATCATTTTTGTCACCTTTTACAAACACCAAGTCCTGATAGATTTTGGGGGGGGGGGGAAGATATATCTTTTTAAATGTTATTTAATCAGTCAGCTATGGGTGTATTTTAACTCCAGACAAAGACCTTCTCACCAACTGCAGTTTCATTATTCTCCTGATACACATAAACTGGGCTTTTCCCATGAAACATATCTGAACCTCCCAGGCCTATGGTATAGCTAGAGCTTAAGGGACCACTTGCTATTATGCAGGACCATCAACTCATGACATTTCAAACTATGCTAGTGCCCACAAATATGCACACATCCACATGCATACAGTAGAGGCAGCACCTTACCCAGAATATTTTTACACTGTTGGCATGTTGCAGAACATGTTCTGCCTCTCCACATTTTAATTCTGAGCTGCAGCTAATTGAAGCACATGCTTCATCGTTGGCAGCAGCACAGCCCAGATGTGCAGCCCCTGGAAGGAATGGCTCCAACAGTGTCATCTGGCTGTCACCTTCCCTCGCCTGATCTCCCCACTAGATCCCAAAGTGGGGAGGCTGTGAATCATGCCAGCTTCATCTATTTTCACACCATTCGCTTAGAACTGAGAGGAACTGGTTCACTTTAAATGTCTCCAAGCTGAGAAGGAACAAATTACAGGTATGAGAAATTTTCACTTTTAAGTAATTGAGAAAATGAAAGGGATTTTCTATGCTTTTATGTGTGTTCGAATGTTCTATTCGTTAATGAGGGGCTGGGCTGAGCAACAACAGACAGATGCATGACCTGCTCTGGAACAGAGCTGAATTCTTAATCACACTGCTATACATTGAAATCACACATGTTTGTGTGTAAAAACCCAACCGTGGGCTCCCCTTAGACAAAGAACCATTGTTTGTGGTTTTGGCCCCAGAGTCTCTTGGGCTTCTGTGGTTCTAGGCAGAAATGGTAATTCAATCAGTTCAACTACACACAAAATAGGAACTGATTCTGGCAGATTACTCAGTTTCAAACATATTCAATCCTGATTTGAAACAATTTTGCCCGATTTTCATGGAGGCTCCATGTTAATAGCTTACATTACTTAGATATAAAGACAAAGCACTGATTTTTTCTAGTAGTTTTGATATAAAGAGGAAGCAATTCCCATCCAATCTTACCAAATCGATTGTCCTGCAGTTTCATGGTTGCTGTAGCTAATGGGCAAAATTTGCTCCAAACATCTTTGAAAGTTCTTTGAAAATAAAAGAAGGGTGCAACAGGGATGTTGCAGAACAGATTGGTGTAGTAACTGAATCTCACTTTCTTAAAGAAACAACAGTATTATACTTATGTACCAAGAACAGCTTTTTCTATACTTTCTCATGTTGTCCAGGGTGTAAATTCACTGTCCAAAACTGTGCGATGCTGCTAAAGACAGTGTCTATCCTTATTTTCTAAAATTCTCCACCCTGCAAGTAGATGGTAATATTTATTCAACACTGAAGAGCATGGGCTGGTAGATAGATTCAACAGTGTGGTAGACTGAGCTCTTCTGTTTCTATGTTCCCAATTCCCTGTGAACTGGAGAAGATACCGACTGTCCTAACAGTGGAATGGAATAGCCAGTAGCTAGCTCTGGGCCCCCCCACCAAAAAAAAAGTACTTTATTTCTCTGTGCTTGTCTGAAAAATGATTAGCAGTTTCCCAATCTCCTTAGCAGCATAATTCATTGATTAATCATAACTCCAAAATATAAAACAGATGAAAGTATTACTAATTCAGGTATTAGTGTTCATTTTTGCTAGGTTCCAATTTATAATATGCTGATGGCCCTCCCGTAACCCCGTGGTACCATATAGATGATAGAACCTTCAAATTATGCTGATTCTGTGAAGATTTTATACACCTGCTTTACCAGCTTTCAATGTCCAACCTCTGAGATGTTTGTGAGAGAAAAAAATCCTTTAGGGTTTAAGCCATAGTTAATTTAGATTTTCTTTCCATGCAGCTGAACCTAATCCTAGTTAAGTAAGTTGTGTCCCCCTAAAAAGTTGAATTATCATTTCTGTTTTCCATAAGATGTGTTCAGGGAGGAGACCTGCACCGTAAGTACTGGGACCGGCAGGATTAGGTGATTTCCTGTGCAACCTTATCTTCCCCACACTTCCTGTTATTAATCTTATTTTACATCCTTGCAATTTAAAAAAAAAAAACAAATACTCACTTAGAGAGGAAAGGTGAAGATAGAGTTGGCAAAGAGATGGAAGAGGGTGAATGCTCACAGAGAAAATAAATTATATATCATTTGAGTTGGGACAGGACTTGAGGGGTTGTACATTGTATCCAATGCCTAATTCCCTATGGAACTTCATTCCATATGCTTGGATTAAGCACAACAATGCAGTGGGTAGTATTAGTCATATAGAAATGAGTAAGCCATACCCTATGCTCAAAGTGAGTGTGCAAACTAGTAGACTAGACAAGCACAGAAACAGACCAGTACTTACAGCCTTTAAAAAAACAGATTGTCCAGTCTTCACTGGAACATTTTCTGTGATGGACTCTTTTTAGCCCCTGCCTGAATTCCCTTCCATAGGCAGACAGAATGAGTTAACTCCTCTACCTGAAAGAGCACCCCATCGCTCTCCCCTTTTTCTTTATAGCACTTAACCACTTCCTCCTGCTATGTTTGTTTCTCTGCTTATTCACCACTCTCTCTCGAATTGAATCCTGTGAGCAAGAACTCTGTTTTGTCCACTGCTTTCTTTCCAGTGCCTAGAAAAGTGCATGGCACATAATAGATTTTCAATAAATATTTATTAGTAGCTCAATTTTAAAAAAGGTTCTTTTAGCTATTGAATTGAAACAGACCATGATTATTTACATCTGTTTCACTTCAAATTTATATTTGGTATTATGTGCTCTTTATAATGCATCTGATTCTAATACTATCTTAGAGGTAAGTGAGATACTAAATGACAACTTTTTCAATTAGTCCTTGATAAGGACCCTAGAATCATATCAAATAACTTTAATATCCTCCCATATGACAGCTCATCAACTCCTAGGAGACAATTATCATATCCAGCCTGACTGGATCCTCACCAGTATCTTTTATTCAACCTAGAAGTTTACAATTATTAAACAATTTCTGATGTGACTCAGTATCATGTTTCTTAATTTTCCTAATTTGTACCCCCTTTCTCAGAATTTACTTTAAAATATGGTGCCATGTCCTGAACTTAATCTTCCAGGTGAATTTTGTGCAGAACAGGATAGAATAGGGGTCTCAAACCTATTCTCTAGAGGTTTCTATTAATACTTTCTGAGAGACATTTGCTATACTCTTAAGTCATATTTTCCTCTTTCCTTTTTTTCTATCTCAAATATTAGGAAATATTTAGTGTGAGCATAAGATGACTACTAGTTGGTTCAGTGCAATCCCTACTAACTTAAAGCCAGGAGGAAACAGCCTGACCCCTGAAGGGCAGAGGAAGCCAGCCTGGAGGGAGCAGGAAATAACGAGCCAGCCCAGAAAGGTCTCCTGGTGGGAAGGAGGAAACTAAGTCTGCTGCACAAAGTATAATCTTATGCAAATTATTATGTCCTCCACAAACACATCTTCCAATAAGTAACCGGGCTGTTCATTCAATACTGACAAGCGTTTGAGGCTATTTCAAGAAAATACCAAAACATCTGGAAGAAGAGAGGTAAAAGCCACCCAGATGTTTGAGGAATGATAGGGTTGATATAACAGCTAGTTGCAGCTGCCTTAGTCCTTTTTTTGGCATTTTTACAAGACCTCATTGAACTTCTTGTGTTTCTCCAACACATAAGTTTTATAAAACACACACACACACACACACACACACAGGCACACATGCACACCTGGAAAATTCTGAACGACTTCCATAGCTTTTCCAAAGGAAGGAAAAGGATTTAGATTTTTATCTTCAAGATCTACATCAATGTAAAGCATTAGCTTGAGACTACTCTTTACACTTGAAAGTTGCAGTGGAATTTGGATTTTAATTTTTCAGTGTCTTTGAGCCTTCAGAACTTTTTTGTCTTATACCAGAAATATGTTGGTTTCCATCATGACAAATATCAAGTGCCTGTTTCTAGCACTTTCAGCTTTTATTTTATCAGTTGTCTCATCTGCAGCTGCCTGATCTCTGAAGTTCTCTTACGCGCCGTGATTCGGGGAGCACATGATAACAAAACTGTGATTTGTAGTTACTGCTTTTTACACAAATCTAACACCTTAAAATAGTTCACACAGTGAAATATCAAATTAAATATTAAAATTATGTCATTTCATGGCATTCTTAATTGTGACAGGAGATTGGAGGGTTGGGGGTGAGAAGGAGACCCCAGAGAATTATGTGTTTGTTTCCGTAAATTTACTTTTCTGCCAAAAATTATATAAATTGACTTAGTTTATACTCTGAGTTATAGTTGATTTTCCAGCAGAAAATAGACATATCAAATGGCTAACTGAATGGGGAACTATTGTAGGCTTTTTTTTTTTTTTTTTTGTTATGAAAAATCCTACCGTGATAATTAGGGAAATTTCTAATGCCACCAAGGAATGGAAAAATGAAAAAGCATATTGCGAAATACAGAAATTTATAGCACCACCTATTGGTTTCAAAATAAATATTGAATTTTTTTCTACTTATACTAATTATGGAGATTAGTATAAAGAAAACATTATTATTATTTTGAGTCATATGAAGATTAAAGGTTTTTACTTCCAAATGATGCTATGGAAACTTTTGTAACAAAAATCATATTCAAGACTAATATAAGTTAAGCTTTTATATAACAGGGAAATAGATTTGAGATTTTGATTCATGCATTACTTGTGTCCAGACGCATTAAGATTTTAAAATCACCCTTTGATTGTTACTTCTAAACTAGCGAAGTGCATCATCGGGCTGCATCTTCTCCATTGGCATATTGCAACAGAGGAGTTAAAACAAGTCTTACTTTTAATTTTATCATTTGTATCTTCCCCTAAAGGCTGGAGAAGATGCTGAAAATCTCTCAGTAGATTAAAATCACATAGCATTGGCTACTCCAGGCACTCATTTGGATAGTCTTTACCCTTTTATACAGTCCACCTTCCGTAACAGTGAGGCATCTTTGCAGGAATCTAAATGCTTCCCCTGAAGGGGAATCTGCTTTCAGCATGTGCCAGAGTAGGGGCTGTAGATTTCGAAACTCACATCACCCAGTTTTCTCAAAAACCATCACTGCAGTTCACTCTTTAAATTTCATCTGTACTGTCTCTAACAGCCACAGCTGACCCCGTCATTTCCTTCTCTTGTTACTAACATGCTTCTCCCTTCATCTCTTTGCATGACTCTTCTTCCTAGGGAAGGTGGGAGAAGACTCATTCTGTCCCTCTCTTGCAAATTAGGAAGCTTATGGGCAACACACTTTATGGAAACTCCTTCCCTACCTTGGAACAACTGAGTTTACAAAATGATTGCTCTAAGTCTGCAAGAGTTAATGAATATATTTGTCGCTTACCCTTATGTTTTACATAAATTGATTTAAAAATCAAGTTTTCCTTTTTAAGACTGGAAGTGAAGTAAATGTCCACCAGCATTGAACATGGCATCCTGGCCCTAATATTTGCAGGGTACAGATCATCTGGAAAACTGAACTTTATTAGAGAGGGCCTCCAAAGAGAATGATGAAAAACCTTGCTCACTGGGACCCCACTCTAAAGAAGGGATTTAAGTAGTTTCTTTTCTTCTAACCAAATATCCACTTCTCTAAAATTTCAATAGCATTAAAATACGAAGGATGACAAAATTTGAAAGCAGAGGAGAAAAAGGCAAAACAACACAAAAATAATATCGGACCCTCCGATGAGTCAATCAAGTGAAAATAAGACATTCTCTTCAGGAAAAGAATAATTAGGCTGAACTATATAAATTACATTTTGGTAAGTCAAAAATCATCAAACAGTCTAAATTTCACATGATTGAATCTAATGTTAAGTGCAGCAAAAAACAATTCAACTATATTTAGAAGTAAAAATAAAGAGAGAGGAAATAAGCCAATAATGCTTCACATCATTGAGAAATTACTAAATTAGCATTTTAAAGCTTTCTTAATCAAAATTGTCCAATTTCTTTGCTCCTTCCAAAATCAAGCCCCTTCAGTCATAACTCCCTCCATAACTGATGTGTGATTAACATTTGTTCACCAGCTTTTGGTACTGTTTTCATTCAAATGCATTGCTTCAAACATGGATTCTAATAGGTAGCTTATATTTTGCAATGTTTGAAACTACCTATCTTTATTGTTAGAGAATTCTGCAGATACAGGATCTTATTTTGGAATATTTTTAATTGTTATTTTGCCTTGTTTTTTAGATGGTAAGAAGGTTGGAAACAGCCACAGCCTGTTTAGACTCTGAATCTGTCAAGACCCATCTCATTTCATACTCCCCCACCTTTCTAAAGAGACTTCACACTAAGCAGCCTTCACACCCTCCCTGCGGGTCTTACTCACAGAGCAACCATAATAACAAGCTTCTATGCCCTGGCTGGCTTTTTTGGCTCAATGGGGGAATTCTGTTGCCAAATCCTGCATCGAGGGCTTCATGGGTTTATCCTTACATGCACCTAGCGACGTCCTGCGCTTTGTCTCTTCCAAGCTCAGGTTCATTTTCTATGTATTCTTGTTGCTGTTTGGGTGACAAAATGTCTACATCTGGGAGGAAAGAAACCCTAATATATTTGTGCCTTCTCAGAAAAAAATATCCTGTTGTGCATTTAGGGAGAAGCATGTTAGTAATAAGAGAAGGAAATGACGGGGTCAGCTGTGGCTGTTAGAGACAGTCCAGATGAAATTTAAAGAGTGAACTGCGGTGATGGTTTTTGAGAAAACTGGGTGATGTGAGTTTTGAAATCTACAGCCCCTAATCTGGACTCAGCTAAAACATACCAAAAAGCTTAGCTCAGACCTGCAAGGTTTACTTCTTCTACACATAAAACAAGGAAATGTGGAAGGTTTGCTCTTTCTGTTTAATAAAGTACATTAACAAACTGCTATGGGGAACACGAATCTTTTTATGGAGTAAGAACTAGCTCTTTAAAACTGGGAAATATGTGTGGGGATGGTGTTTATTTATGCACACATAAATATACTCACATGCAATGATTATTAATATTTACATACACATACACGTATGGAAATAATTGTCACAGAAAGCGGTTTAGATCTAGAAACAATTGGCAGACAAAGAAAGGAAAACTGAGAATGTTCCAGTCTACAAAACCATCCCAAAGGACAACATTCCCAGCAATGGGGAGACTGATAGCGTAATAATCCCCATAAATATATAACCTGGGGGAGGAGGGAGTGGAGGATTCTTTAGTGTTTTTATGGATTCATATGAAAGGTTTTAGAACCTAAATTCTTTTCAAATCAACTTCTATTGACGTGTGCAAAAATAGATTGACAGTTTCTAATGAAGGCTAGGTGGGTGTCAGAGTCTTGGCAACTGGTGATAACTGCAACTCTTGGGTGGATATGTGCTAGATAGAGGGAGAAAAAGACAGAAAGCAAACCCTCTCTTCTGAAAAGAAATCCCCACCATGAACATAACACTGTCCACTAGACTGTGCGTTTCTGTCTGCAGGATTCAGTTCAGCTTGATTTTTATCCCCATACAACACATGCCATTGAATATTTACATGTTTGGGTACATCAACAAAGAGGAAAACAAAACAAAAGACACACATGCAACACACACACACACCACACACAGACAAAATGGGATTGTGCTCCTTTGTTTTGCATTTTCTGTAACCCAGACTGTGGTAATTATCTCCCTGGCTTTACAAGCCTTTTCTTTCATTCTAAAGGCAGTTTTTGGAATCGCGTTACACTTAACTCAGTTTAACAAATAAGAGTAGTCTGGCAAAATGGCACGGTGTGCTTTCCACAAATATTTGTGGTATAGTCAAGATCTGAATGTTTTTATTATGCCCAAGGTTCCTTGGTTTTAAAGCAAGTGGAATAATGTAAAGAAGGGAGAGAGGCACCGTCTGGGAAAATGGGTGTGTGTTGGATGCACTTGGCAGATCCTTCTGTGCCAAAGAGCAAAAGAGGAAAAAGATACATTGATATGTTTTAAAAATAACTAGAGGAATAAAACAGAGCAGAAAAGCTTTGGAGGCATTTAGAAGTCTGCAGTTTACCCTGGCATGAGCTACAGGCTAGTGATGGAATAATAACATTTGGCGATTGGAGCCCCGAGAGGCTGACAATGCACGCGCTGCAGCCTGTGCGCGTCCCACATTTGCTGTGCTCTGCAGTCAGGACAAAGAATTATAGAACAGAGGCAAAGTAAAGAAGGAGTGAAAGAGAGAGGCTGCACTCAAGTTTACTGTAATATAAATATACATACACTGCGCTACAGATGTTCCTCGTTGGCGAAGGCTGGCACATAATTATGCTATGTGCTTCATAATATTTTAATGAGCTTTTTCTCCAAATAGCAACGAAAATGAACAATAAGAAGCTCTTAGGGAGGGAAAGTTGGTGTTGTTTTTGTCCCTGGGAAAAAAATTCTCATAATAGGTTATATTAGAATGGCAGAAAAAACACTGGTCTGGGTTTAATAAAATTGAATAGCGTCTAAAATATGGTTTCTAAAGCTAGTTTCCCTCCCTTTTTTTTCCTTCTTCAACTTTAACAGTTCATTCGGGCTAAAGTAATAACAAAACAGGGGTTATGGTGTAATTTGGTTGATTGTTTCTCTCCCTCTCTCTTTTTAGGAAAAAAAAAAACCTAAGTGGAACTGTTGCAACAATGCTGTTAATATATTGTGCCAATTAAAGTCTTGAAATAAATAACAAACCACTTAATATGTGTTGTAAATGTCGTGCTGATTTAAGCATTGTTGCACATAGATTACATCTCTTCAGGGGATGGATGGCTGGATCCTCTTTGTGGGTTGTGTGTGTGTGTGTGTGTGTGTGTGTGTGTGTGTGTTCCCCATTGTTCTTTTTTATTTTGCTATAGGAGTATAAATTCTAAATAAAGAATAGAGAAAGTTTGATGTCTAAAGTAAAGAAGTCACTTTTTAGCATTCCTACCTTGCAGAGAAAATAATTAATTTTGGCTGTGTTCAGTATTTCATTTAAAAATAAGATTCTACAGCTAAATTAGAGTATGTGCTTTATTTGGAAATGTAACCCTTAGATGGGTTCTTTGCACAGACCTTTTTTGTTTAAGGGTGAGCCAAATGAGAGAGTACTGTATTTGAACATGTGATTTGAATAGTAAAAGTTTAGAAACATTAATAAATTCATGCTAACCTTTGGGTGCTATTGGGGGAACAAAATATCTACATATAAAAATAAAAAAAATATCATGTATTCAGATCCAGAACACAGATACTGACTTCCTTATTTGTGCCTTAGAAGTCATTAATTATTATTTGAGACATGCATTTCTCATATGAAAATCCAATAATTTATTGAGTTTGATGTCTTTATTAGTGACAGAATATACAGAATATTTCCCTTTTTATGAATCCCACTGTGGTATATGCATAGATTAACAATGGGGATAAATTCTCGTTTCAAAGGCGTTCACCAGACTTCTAGACTTAAATAATGGAAACTTGTTTTCACTTTTTGCATTTTGACATTATGGAATGATAAGCAAATACAGTGAAACCAAGGATACATTTGTATGAAAGAACTTTTATGAAATTTCCTAAAAGACTATTTAAAAACAGCTTCATTGCTTGCCCTTCCTCTCTCTCTCCTTTGGAATGTAAAATGATGTTAATAGGGAAAACCAGAGGCACTACAAAACTTCTCATGCTCTGGAAGTAAGAATTTAAGTACAATTAAATGACGACGAGTACAATTTTACCATCAAGCTTATTTTTGAAAAATTTTTAGAAGTGGATTCTCAATAAGTGACACTTTTATTAACTTTACTGGCCAAAGTATATTAACGATCTGAATTTTATTCACTGTTATCCTGGATAATCAATTCTAAACAGTAGTTTTCTGTGTACACAAACTTATGTGAAAGGTACAAATGGGGCATGTGTGGCTTTTCGTGACCTCTTTGTTCCTAAGAAGTAACCTAAGTTTCTAATGAGTAGGAATTTTAAAAAAATAAAGCAGATTCATGAGTTAAATTACATGTGGGCAGAAATAGTTAAATAAGATGTAGTGTAGCTTTGTACTTTAATGCATGAAATTGGTAGTTGACTTTATGGAATCAAATCCTAGTTCTGCCTTTTTATATCTGTGATCTTGAGTAAGTTACTTAACTTCACCTTGTTTCATTTTGTCCTGTTAAATGGAGATGATACTAATATCTTCCTAACAGTCTTGTTCTAAGAACAAGGTGCTTAAAGCCGTACCTGGCACAAAGAAGGTACTGCAAAAGTATTTGCTGTCGTCTGCCTCCTCCTCAGTGTCATCCTCACCATCGTGGTGATTATGATTTAAGGAATCCAGGATGCTGCTATTAAACCTCTGTTATGGGATAAACCAGGAATTTGAAGTCCTGGGTCTCATACTTAGCTCCATATTGACTGGCTTTGTGATCTTTATTTATCCTGTCTTGGTCTCATCATTTCTTTAACTGTAAAGTCAAGGAAAGTTGGGAGATAATTTAGTAGCATAGTTATGTATGAGAACATAAATTTGTTTAAATAGTTCAAACTTTCAAGGATGTCTAAGGAAGCTACAAGAAAGTAAAGGAAAGAGAAAGGAAGGAAGGGGTGGGGAGAGAGAGAGAGAGAAGTGACGGGGGAACTGAAGCCCAGACATAGGAATAGAGAAGCACCAGGCTCTCCTGACACATTGAGCCCGCGTCAATGTTGCCTCCTACATGTAATGTCACTATGTCCTATGGCCAAACAAGGTGGACAGCATCAAACATTGGGTTCACTATGAACAGCTAGGTGTCACTATGGAGAAGGCTACATTTAGTGACCATAGTTTCAGTGGAATGCTTTCTCCAGAGAGTGTTTGCAAGTCCATAGTCTCAAACCTGGTGTGCAACAGACCACAACTTGTCATCAAGGATATACAGTTTCCTTTCTCTGGAAAATTAGCCTGTTTGGCTCTCTAAATTATTTTAATCCCATCCATAAAATTAAAATTATTGTAAAAAATACAAACACACAAGCAGAGATACATGGAGTTTTCTCTTGGGAACTGAAGTTGTCTTTTCTAGTTTGGCGAAGTCCCCCTTTTCCCCCAGCACTATCCTCCACACCATTCAGAACAAAGCACTTCTTAACTGAAGTCTATATGAAAAATAAAATACCCGGTACTACAAAATTTCCCTAGATCCCAGCACCAATGAAGGCTGAAAATATTAACTATGCTGTCTGCTTAATGATAATAACACCCAACAGTTTCTGAGCACTTATCCAGAGCCAAACTACTTTCTAAGTGCTTTCCATATAGTCACTCGTGTCTTCCTCACCAAACTTTACAATAGTATTTTAGCCTATATCTCTGATAGCAAACAGGATGAAAAGATGAAGGTCACATCGTGAGGAAGGGTCTGATGCTGGAATCTAAGCTTCCTCTGACTTAGAACGCCCAGGGCCCTAGAAGACATGTCATCACCACCTCCAGGAATAAACTCAAACAACAATTTTAAAAGAAAGTCAAGAAGGCTTTCCAACCAGATTTTAAGATTTATGACTACAGACTCTTACTGTAAGATACTATAATATTTGCCACCTGCTCGTTTGACAAATAATAATTCTTTGATATTTGAATTGTGATTTCACATCTTGTTCTCATTTGAATTTCTTAAATACTTTGAGAAGGAAAACCTGGGTTCTGAAAAGTATAAATTAACACTTCCTTCTCTTGCCCATAACTTTCTCTTTAGATTGTTCTAAGGGAATTTACTCTCTAGTACTTACACACTCATGAGCTATGTCAGAAAACTCAACTAGTTCTTTTTAAAGATTTATTTATTTATGCATACAAGAGTTGGGGTGTAGGCCAGAGGTGTGGGGAGGGTGAGAGGATTTAGCAGAGACAGAATGGGGAGAAGAACAGGCAAATTGACTGAAATACACTGCTGAGGGGAGCAGCAGGTGAGACAGGAGAGGTCTGCTGTGCCATGTGGGAAGCTCCCTGGCCAGGGATTGAACTTGGGCTGCAGTGGCTTCCAGTAGCTTCATAGCGCTGAGACTTAACCCCTTGTGTCACCAAGGAGGCCCAAGCCTGGATCTTTTAAATTTTGTCTTCATGAATCTATCCATCTCAGAATTCCCATCAAGTTATATTAGGCATGCTTCTGTTATTCTGCTCCTGCTATCACGTGTTAGAATCTGCTAGTTCAATTGGTAAAAACAAGTCTAGCCCCTTCAAAGTTGACCAAGGAGCAAGGGGATAATTTCCTGCTGGACCTGACTCATAGATGCTCAGTGCCTAGGCTTTGATTTTCTCTGCATTGTGAAGCTTAGGAGGATTAACATTTTATTAAACAAGGCAGAGTAGTACATCTTTTAACAAAAAATAAAAAGGAAACCCAGTGTGATTTGATACTGTGATTTGACACTGAATTTTGAAGTAGTAAATGGAGTTGAACTTGGATCAACTCAAATATTTTTAGCTTCATATGGTCTTCTAAAGAAAAGTAAAGTATATGAATGCATATGTCTAAAATATATATGGCATATATTTTAGTGTATTTTTCACCTCTGCTGCAAGAAACAAGTGACAATCCCAACAATATTAAGCAGAATTAACAAAAATTATAGTTCTCTGTTGTATCAGTTCTAGCTCTACTTTTAAATGTCCTTGGCATTTAATCTGGAATGGCTTAAAGCAAGACACTTGTTACCAAAATTTTTATCACTGTTACAGTGTTTAGTAAAAGAAATATCAGGTTACATTAGAAATAATAGGAGGTATAACTGTATACTGCATCTTGTAAGATCATAATTTTGGGGGGAGTCATCCAGCCAAGTGTAGATTGCTTCTTGCCAAGTGTTTTAACCCTGAAATTTTTTATTCACTTGCAACATGAACTTTGGATGTTAGGTCAAATGGTTTTGAACTCTAGCACCACCCCTTAAGAGCAGCCTGAATTAGGGACAGCTACTTAAAAGTTTTTGAACTTCAATTTTGTTATCTTTAAAATGTTAGCAATAATTTATGCCTTATGTGATTTGCAAGAATTAAAGAAAACATATCCATTGCTACTATCAGAAAACATGGCTTATGGTAGATGCACTAAAAATAGTCTAGCTGCTATTTTTATAAATTACTTCTTGCCTTATAATATAGTCTCGGCTTTCTGCATCTGTTGCTGGTATCATCTCAAATCCACTCAAACTCTTTGTGATTAGATTGGACAGTTCTACCTTGACCAGAGATCAAGTAATCAAATGGGAAAAAAAGTCGTGCAGTGGAAACCAAAGTATCTGGAGTAAGAAAAAGAAGATCGAGAGGAGAACATTGAGCTATCTTTTATTTTATTCCTGAAACTGATACTTTAAGGACTAAAGGAGTATAATGGATGGTTTCACTTCAGTGTCTTAAGGCAGCATATTACCATGTGGCTTAAGAAAAGGAGACATGATACTCAAGACTAAGGTCTTGGTAGTGGAAGAGAGCCTTGGTCAATATGACTTTCTGGCAAATACTCAATTATGTAATAGACTAGTTCCCTTTTAATCAGTGAATGTTTATGCTTATGCAAAGAGTCTATAGGCATTGACTGGATTTCTCTACAAAACAAGACAAAATTTCATCATAAAGATGATCTTGTTATTATTGAGTCGATTAATTTAAACATATCCATCTGAATATCTCCTACTCTAGCATGTTGAAAAAAACTCACTCCAATTTGGGGGAAATCTTGTAAAATGAGACTTCCCTCAAAGTTTGAGTGTGTAATGTACAGGGTTTTCTCAGTGCCAGAGGAATGGGAAATAATGTGCCGGGGTGAGTCTCTAGACAACCCAAGAGCAGAACTGAGGAAAGCTGAGACACAGATGGCAAAAGTCAGTCAGGATTGTCCTTCCTGGCACAAATGTGCTTGTGACCTGCTCTGTTTCTCAGGCAATGGTTTAAGCTGGATATAAGCCTGGTGCATTACAAATGACATAGGAAATGGAGATAGTTGTTTCCCATGGAGAGTATGAAGCTCAGAAAGCAAAATGAATCTTCAGTAGAAACTTTCAAGCCTGCAATAGAAATAGAACACTATCCTATTTAGCTAATATGAAGATGCTTTTCAGGTCCAGCCTGTGGTATATAGTTTTCATGGTGCTAAAGGAATTTCCTTAAAGGAAATCTTACAGATATTTTCCTCAAGAGTAAAGAAAAAAATCATTGTGATTAGAGAACATATTTGCATTTACATGCGGAAGAGGAGTCAGGCTTAATCAGAGTGACTCTCCGTAAATGTTACAGAGAGGCCATCTCAGCTGAAGTAGCTCAGTAGAAGGAAGAACTTTTTGACAATTAAATCTATTCTGAACTGGAATGGGCTGAAGACACTCCAGCAAAGTGTTAGAGGAGCATGTGTTGGCTGTGTTCAGAAAATCCAGGCCTTGGAAAAGTGTTGGGCTAGAAGCCTGAAATTCTATAAAAATGTTTAGTAAAAGATTTGGAAATAGCTTGTTATCAGGAAACACTGTAAAGCAAAGTTGTATCAATTCTAGAACACATGGAAACCAATGCTAAGCTGCTTTGCTAGCTCTCCCTACCATCCCACTCAGAAACTCTGCCATTAACATATTAGTTTGGTGCGTAAACTGGAACAGAGCTTATTTCCAGTAACTTCTAGAAAAGGCTAGTTGGAAGGTAGAACTAGTTAGACACAAGTGTTTAGTGGGCTGAAAGCAAAGCTCACTGTTTCACTTAACTCCAGTGGGGTTTTTCCCATGTCCACCAACATCTCCTCTGTTGCTTTGCTCTTCCATACAAAGAGTATAGGACAGTAATTTTCTCCAGTCAGAAATCATAATTCTTTACCTTCTTAAGAGGAAAACATTTTGTTAAAATTATGCCAGAATCCTGTTTAATATCTCTCATTGTAAAGATTTCATTTCTCTACTTGGCCAACATTGACTGATACTTTATTTCTCATCCTGGAACCCTTCCTTCTCCTTTCCTGGAATTCGTATCTGAGTAGAAGGACAGAGTCCTTCTACAGAGTCATGTGTAGATCTCTACCATAGAACATGTGGCCAGGACCTGCTCAGGAATTTGCACAGCCCAGTGCAGAAATGAAGATGTGGGGTCCTTGTTTGTAAATTTTAAGAATTTCACATTGGTGGCACAGAGCATTAAACCAATTAAGAGGTTCACCCAAGTCTGGAGACTGTTAAGTGTGGACTTTTTGTGATTGCTCGGATCCCAGGTCCACAAAGCCCACCCTACACGTGACACTGTAATCAGATTCTGTGAATCAGACTCTATATTTGGGGTTACTGGTCATCCATCAGATTTTTATTAATGATGCTAACTGGATTTCCACTGGGGGGAGGCTTACTTCTCACTGCTAAGTATGGTCTCATTGCATCTATAAATTGCCCACCCTGCTCTTCTAAGGGATAGACACATTAATAAACTTAGGCTCCACTAGCTCAATGCTTTCTCTTCCCTTCCATCTCTTTCTCCATCAAAACATCGAATCTTGAGAACAAAGGTGGAAGAATAAGACAAAAGTTTGGAATGCTTTTTTTTTTTCCAGTGATAGTGCCCTCCGAGATTATTGACAGCTTCTTGATACTTCAACTGTTCAGCATTTTAGTTTTTCCTCTATTTTCAAGACTTACTCTCCAGCCTTCTAGCTGATGCTGTGAGTGTTCTAATAGCTTTCCAAAGAAATGTCTCTCCAGCTTAGGCCTCCAGAATTTGTTTCTGTGGCCTGCAGTCAAAGAACTTTGTCAGTGATAAGTGTATCTCAATCTCTCACTGGCCTGAGCTTTCACTGGATGAATTAAAATTATAACATAGATAATGCATGAAATAAATGATGCCTAAAAGGTTATTGCAAAGTATTTCACACATGTATTTCATCTCCTCTTCATAATGAGCCTTCATGATACTATCACTACCCCCACTTTTCAGATGACAAAGATGAGATTCTGAGGGATAAAATAAATTTTCTGAAAGTCCCCCAGCACTTAGTTATGGAATTAAGATTTTCAAATTGAGGGTCTTTTTCCTGACACCCCCCCCCCTTAAGACCACACGTTCCCACAGTGTTGCATTCTTTCTATATCCCCACTGCCTAGCACTTTGCTCGGCACATCATATTCCCAGTACCTACTTTATGAATGAGACATATCATTGTCTTCATCTCACATCAGTTCATGGCCAATACATAATGACGTACAATTATAAAGTCAAGTTTTTATCTTCTGCCTCTCTCACCATAAAATTTTATTTGCCATTTACTATTATGAAAACATTGGCAGAACCATCTCTTATTTCTAAAATTGGCTTAGCATACCATTAATTCTCAGTTTATTTCATGTTATTTCAGTGCTAACTGTGGCTGCCACTTGCAGATCAAAGACAAAGTTACTGGCACAAATATATGTCAATTATTGACTCTCAAGGAACAAACTATGCAACTTCTACTATACTTGTTTTACTTTACTAGAAACATTTTCAAATTAAATAGCCCTTTAATGATAAATATTGGCAAAATCAATAATGGAGAAGGTGTAAATGTACATAAAGGCTGAAAGTGTGCCTTAAAATGTAGTAATGCCAGAGTATAACAGCCATGAGAAAAAACAGACAAGTAACTAGAGCAGATTCATATTCTACATACACTCTATGTAACAGAGGAAATGCATCTGGCAGGTATAAACAGAACCCATTATTTCCCCCTATATGTGTGTCTAAACAACTCAATGTAAATAAGATGTTACCAAGCAAAGAACTAATCTTTACTGTTCAATGTACAGGTTCAGAGGTAAAAAAAAAAAATCAATTAATTACAAAAGCTTCCAAAACAATGCAAACAGCATTAAGCACAGTAATTATAAGATAAGCATTGAAGCAATTTTCAGTTGATTGGGTGTGGGTGTGCAGAAGTAAATCTACAGTTTGCCTGCTGGTGCAAGAATGGCTTACATGCCAATTAGTGGTTATTGCTACTAATTATTAAAAACATTTTTAAGAGTAATTAAAAATTAAATGCACCTCTATGACGGCTCGTAACTGTGCTGTGGTAAATTGCTCAGATTTTCCATATCAATCATATAGGAAATGCTCAGTGAGAGGAGGAGCATTATGGCCCAGAATATCAGAAACCAAACTGCACACACATGCGCCCTCCATGTGGACTTACTGTCAGGCCTCAGTTTTCCTGTTTGAATGCTGTGAAAGTGAGAGAGGGAAATTCTGTGCTTCTGACATTAATATCCTCGTGGCCACAAAATACTGTTTAGAAAACAGTGAAGAAAAGCTATAGCTTACCCGATTTGAGTCCTCACTTCCTGTCTTAAAAGCTATGCCAAGGTTGACAACTTCAAAATTTTAGACAAACACACATCCCAGTCGCGTTTCCACCATTAACTGATCACGGATACTCCACTAACCTCCTGTTTTTAGCTTCTTTACCTCAAAGCATGAAGATGGATTAACCGGCCTTGAGGAATCTTTTAGTAATAAAAAATCTGTCTCCTGATTAGACTGATACTCACCACAAGGTGAGCTGAGTAACACTTACCAAGTGTCCATTCAGTTTTGGGCTTTTCCATCAGTTGTTAAAATCCTTAGTTGTATGGATTCACTGGAGGAGCTTTTAATAACTCCAATGCCAAGACCCATTTCCCAGAGATTCTGATTTAATTGAATGGAGATGGGAATAGGGCACTGGTAGACTTTTGAAGCTCTCCTGATGATTCTAATATGCTTAAAGGGTTACAAACTACTGTACATGCTTGACATTCATTAGACCTCTGGTTAAGATTTTAAAAATATACTCTGAGATAGATATTTTTATCCCCATTTTACAGATGAGAAAATAGAGGCTGCTCTTAGTAAGTAGCAGAAATAAGATTGAAATCTAAATGTCTCCAAATCAAAGATCCTGTTTTTTTATCTTTAACATGCTATTAATTTTATAGCATTATCATGCATACAACCTTATATGGTTTTTATTTACATGCTTATAATTATTAGATATTTAAATGGAATAATAAAATTAAAGGCCTTTTTTTGTTGTTGTTATTCCCAGAAAAGATTCTTTTACACACAGGAAACAAAATGTTGGAAGGGACTTTCTAGGAAGTCATAGCCATCCAGCCCCTTTCAGTGCTGACTGAGTCTGAAGAAGTGGAGGCTCAGGGAGACGTTAAGAACTGCTGCTGTCTTACACTAAAGCAGAGAACACCTGGAGGTAGTGGAGAAGACAAAGCAACAAATGGAAAGTGAGGGAAATTTCTATTAGTCTCTATTCAGACCTTTGAATCTGTTTGTGTCTTTATCTTATGGCTGTTGCTCCTATTTCTAATGGCCATCTCACAGAACCCAGAACATTCTCACCCCTTATTTAGTTATTATCCTTACTGAAAATCTAATTATCTCTTTAAAGGTAAGATACAATTTATGAGCCACCATAATTTATTTACAATCTTATTTACAATCTTAATCCTACACAACCAAGGTAAAGAAAAGTATTCATAACCCACATATATCCATGTACATATACTTACCACACATAGAGTGTGAGTGTAATGACTGGTACATTGTTGGGGTTTAAGGAAACAAATAAAAAAACAAACAAAATGGAAGGAAAAAAATATGCCTCACACAGCACTCACAAATTTTTATTGGCGGTCCTACTACCCACCAATTCACACCCCAACTGCCAACTCCCTCACCTGTAAGCAAGAAGGAATTGTATTCTCATTCCAGCAAATAATTGGCAGATCCATATTTTGTTTTTGCTTGTTTTTTTTTTTTCTTCTAGCAAAACCAACGTGCCTTCTTTCTGACTTTCCCTGCCAAACATATCAGATTGTGTGAGGTTTATGGATACACACAATAATTCCTGGGCAACCTGAAAGCCAAGGAGACTACAAGGAGATATTACCAAAAAAAGGGGGGGGGGAGGAAAAAAAAAACGTTATGGAGAAAGCATGAGTGAATAATAGAAAACAGATTTGAGATAATTATTGGAGAGATGACAGAGAACATCACCATGATATGTTTTGCCAGGTTGTCGTTGCAAAGATAATGAAGAACTATTAAATCGATTTTTTTCCTGAGAAATGTGTACACAGATATTAAAAATAAATGAAATGAATACACAGATACTAATTACAAATACTAATTATGATAAGTTTGAGTAGCTAGCTACTTCATAGGAGATATTCGTTATGCAAATGTGGGCTCTTTACCCCCGGCTTTCAAGACCCCTGGCATGAGGTCCAGACTATTGCACAGGAACAGAAAGGGGGCTCAACTCGGTCGGGGGTCATTTTATTGCCAATTTAACTAGTGTTAAATTAGTGGGTATTTAACTGTCACTAAAACAATTTAGAGCTCAATTCACCAAAGTATCATTTTTACTAATATTTTAGTGAAAATAAAGAATTGCTCCTCCCGACGCTGTGCTGCGAGGCTGAGGAACCACTGTTTCCTGGTCTCCGGTAATGAAACTTGCATTAGCAAAATGGGCTGGGTGCCTACCCAGGAAAAAAATAATCTCCTTGAGAACTTGGTATCCTGCTGTATTTTATTGCAGTAAAACCATTTTAACATCCCTCTTCACTGAATGAGATTCCTTAAAATTCCTAAATCATGAGCCAAATTAGTATAACCCATCCAATATTTCATGAAAGACCTTCACTGTAAGATTATTGCATTGCACTCCCAACTTTTTGTTTTAGGAAAAAAACATATTTTTCTACCAACACGAAACATGATCAACTCCAAATTCAGAAAGATGTACAAATGCCACAACACAGTTATCTACCAGCAAACATATAATTTCTTTGTTTCGTAGGACACCAAAGATGAATTATTCATGAGACCCAATTTCAGATGCTTATTGTGTCTGGTGGCAAAGTCTCCGCCTGCCTGCTCAGCCCCAGGAAGGCTCCCGTGCTTTGCTGCAGGCACCGTGCTCTGTGCCATCCAGGGACCCGCAGTGTGCTCTCGAGTTACTGAAGCAGCGCACACGGTTCCAGTGGCCTCAGCTGTGGAGACAGCTGTTTGCCCACCGTCTGTGATGGCAGAAATGTGTGGCAGGCTTCCCCCTAACAGCATGCCCTCCACCCACGGCCACAATACACACACACACACTTCCCGTGCCCTGCCTCATCCACACAACACTACCACCTAAGGGGTGCAAAGAGGCCCTGCGATTTGGAGATCAGAATGAGCAATGCACCACAGTTTCAAATAGCTCTTTATCTTGTATGCAAAATTATTTGAACAGAGGCTGTAGTCTCTGAATCTAAACCTTTCTTGTAATTTATGTATCAAAAGGTCTGTGCATGCATGAAATCCAAAATGATTTATTGTCTAGTTATTGCCTTACTTACTTACTTAATGGATTGATTGATGTGCTAGGATCCCACAGACAACAGAGGCTATTTTTTGGAAGATTGTTTTAAAGGGAATAGATTGCAAACTGTAGTTGCACTCACACATAAGTCAACCCCTCCTTACCAGTTTGTATTCATAAGGAGTTCCTTTGGGCTCTTGCCTGCTACCTGTCTATGGCTAGTCATTGGCACAAAATACTGCACCTTGCACACATGGGGAGTGGCAGAGGCAAAGAATAAAATATTAGGAGCGGAAGGGTAAAATATGGGGAGAAAATCTGGATCTGCCCCAGTTTCAGGCAATATCAGCTTGTCAAGTAGGCAATCTCTTTCGCATGGTGTTTGGGCTGGGAGGAGCCAGCCCTCTCCAACAATGGGACTTATTAGAATTCCATCTGGTATCATTCCTGCAGAGGAGGGCAGCACAGACACAGAGTCCCCCCACTTGAATTCCTCCTGGAGACCTCAGATCATCTGTTTATCTTATGGACACTGAACTTACTTTCATTTTGTAAAGACATGCCAGACCTGAGCCAGTCAATGTAATTAAACAAAATTCTCTACAAACATTGAAAAGATAGTTACAGAAGTTCCACACACCTCTCATTAGCGTACTTCTCAAGTTTTATATATGACTTTATTAGGGGTTCTAATTTTTTAATCGATCTTGGTGAATCGGAGTCAGGTCGGGAGGAGGGGGCTTGTTTATAGAAATGAGATATTGAATTCGTGCAGAACGCTTCTTCATTCTATGTTCTGTGCATGCGGCATTTACGTCAGATCTCTGTAACCTCTTTTCTAAACGGACTCTAATTTGACATAATGCAGCGTAGAATGGCACCAGTCGTTGGGCTTGCATCAGAAATGCATTTTATTTGGATTCAATTCAGACTCTTAACGAACTGGTTCCTGTAAATGCGGCAGATGGGAGTGAGGCAAAAGGGAGCCTGCGCGGGGCCTCACACCCCGCAGCCTCTGCTGCTTCACTGTGCTAAAGCCTTCTCCAAGTTAGTTGGTTAGTTAGCTAATTAGTTAGGCAGATTCCAGCTGAAACTTTTCATTATAATTAACATATTTATCCTACCAATCCACCAAATGGAGGCATGAAAAGCTACGGTCCAGCCAATACAAGTCGATTCTTTCCTTTGCTTTTTCTCTCCTCCTGATGAATGTGGTAAGTGCTGCCAGAAGATGGTCCAACGGTTTATAAACCTGGCAAAGCTGTAGCCAGACCTTCTTTTCTAAAGGTCAATTAAAAATGCTGGTTGCACTGTAAACAGAATTCGCCATAGAAGAATGCCATGCAGTGCCCAGAGTGGTCTCTTAATACAAAATATCAATTTGATTTTCCTCAGGAGATTCACTCTCCTTTTGCAATGCAAATATTTTCAAGTGTACTAAACACGTTTTAGCACCTCAACATAGGCACTAAAACTATTTGCATGCAAAATTACCCAGAGTAGGCAGACAGGCACAAGCTTATGCTAGCACCATATGTGCTAAAGAATTTGAGCCAGGAAACAACTAGTATCTGGACGTTGTTTACAATTTAAATTTAATTTTACATTATTATTCAAGTGAGGGCTTATATATAAAGTCTCTATTAAAATTAATATTTCACATGGAGCAAAATTTCAACAACCATTATATGTTTAATAGTGCTAGAGTTTTATTTTTTTATTCCAGCTATCTAAATTGCAAAAAGTACCAGATAGCATTCTTGTCCCTTGTCTTCCAAGTCTGCCTAAAAGATGAGTTCATTTTCCCCTGTAATACCTTCTCTCAGAAAGAGCAGTAAGTTAATGTTGATTGGAAGGCCCAGAAATCATCACAAAATACAGACCAAGAGGGACACATTAAAGAATAAACATGATTTGAGGAATACGTATTACCTGGAAATAACAGAACATTGTCCACATTCCAATAAGGGACACCATTTGTTTGTTTTTTTTTCTTTCTGAGAAACCCCACTTGAAAATTTGTGACCAACAGAAATGACTTGGATTTAGCATTTCATTTGTAAATCTCAGTGTATCATACTGCCCCACATTTAACCCTATTGCCCTCATTATGCCTGCAGAGCCCCTACTGAAGAAATCCTAAATCTGTTGACAGTGACTGTTCGGTATGTCTAACAGTCATTTATTAATGGATGTAAGGACTGCACTGCTTTCTTTATTTTCTCAAGTAGTTTTCCATTGCAAATTTGGTAAGATTTCATGTCTTTAATTTCATTGTTCTAAATGTTTAATGCTTTATTCTTCTATTCATTTTTGGGGGGAGGGGAATCATTTGCCTCAGATTATTTTTGACTCTCTCCGCATTTCCTCTACACAGAAAAGTAGAGAAGTGGATCCTCAGGGGCCATTTGAGAAGGCGGCTATCACAGCCATCTCTTCCCTGTTCTGATGCCAGTTATCTGCAGATTGTTAAAATTGTAGCATGTACATTGTCTAATGGTGACCACTGAGATAAAGATAGTACTCCCTGAGGTGTTTGGAAAACTTTACTTGGCTATCTATTTTAACTAAAATACAAAGAAGAAAAGCATCTTTTAAACACTAGGGTGTGAAACAACCCTTTAATAAATATGGAAGTTAGTAATTATGGAACTTAATTAGGGGTGGACAGAATGTAAGAAAAATTAATATACTTTATTTCATCACAAGAACCTCATCAAATATTCCCAGAATCTTAACTACAGAGAATTCTTCTCCCTGAATTAATGATTCTTAAATTTTTTATAGACTTAGCAAATATAATTATTGTTTGAAAACTTCAAGTGTTATTCTTGGTTAAATATCTATTTTGCTTTCTTTCCTTTCCTTTCCCACCCTCCCTTCCTTCATTCCTTCCTCCCTTTTCTCCTTCCTTCCTCTCTTTCTTTCTTTCAGGAATAGGAGGAAGAAGCTGCTTTCTTTCTTGACTGGCAATCAGTCTTAAAAATGTTGAATCATTGCCTAGGTGCATGAACTCAATTCTGAGCAGCTTTAATTTATAGCAGCCAACATTTCTATAACATAAGCTCTCTAAAAGAGGCCCGTAGAAGAATCAGAAATCTGTGGTTGTGTAGAAAGTTTAATGGGAATGGAAAATCTCCACGTTTACACGTCTATCCTTGCATATTAATATCATTACATTTAAACAGTGGTTTGATTTCAAACATTGAATTAATTAAGAAGGAAACTTCCAGGTCTACTTAAAATGCCAAATTAAATGCCAACAGCTCCCTCTACTGGCTACTAGAGGAAAACATTTGGTTTCTATCCATGAAAAAGAAATTTGGTTTTAAGAAGCACCTTCACTAAATCATTGTTTGAAAAACAGCTAATCTCTTTGGAAAACTTGAAAGGTGTATGCTTGTAGTTATGTGAAGAAAACTCCTAAGAACTTTAGAAAATTAACAGTCATGTGAATTTTCTACCATCAATAAACAGGTGCTTTGTCCACTAAAAACCATAAAATCCTTCTATGGCCTGATACCCTCATTTATGTAGAATTTGGGTTAAGATTAAAGTATAACCTTAAGTTAAGTTTGCATTTTCTGAAATCGAAATTAATATTAAATTTGTGTTCTGAAAGTTGAGAAATCTTAATGAAATTATCACTTTATTTTTCATGATACATCATTGTTTCTTGCCGAATTTTACAAAGGGGAAAACCCAAAAGCTCTCTTTACAATTACTACAAAGGATAAATAGGTCACTTTTAACTTTTATACAGTTTTGAAGCAAAGAAATGCTAGTTTATTTAAATTCTGAAAGCTTTAATATAACAGGTAGTTTAATTAGGGCAAAAAAGTAAAAAAAGGTAAAATATAAAATTACATTTTTCCTTCCAAACTCTGTGCCCCACACTTCTGGAAACCACTACCCTCCAGCACCTGAAACATTCCTATTTGATTTCAGCCTATTTTAGAACTGTCCCTCCTTCAAGTTCCCCAACAGCCTCCAAACCTAAGTCTCATTTTTTGCACAGCTGTAGTCCCAGAACATAAATGGAAAATGTAATACCACACTCAGAAGTTTTCAAATCCCACTCATTTCAACAAGTGAGACTTGACAAGGTTGATATGATGGGCTCATGTGAGAGGTTTTAAAATTTTGACATAAATGCACTATGAAGGAAAACATTTCTTGTTTAAAAAGGAGTAAGGCACTGCAGAGACGCCTACATCTTGTTCTATGGATATTTCTTAGCAGAGTGCCCCCCACCCCCGCTTACCATATGAACTTTGAAAACAAACATGTTATTTCAAAATATTGCTAAGATAAAATAATTATTTCACTTTTCTGTTTTCCACGCACTTCCCCTCCTCCCATACACACATACACACTTACACACGCTGCCTCAAAATATACGTATCCTTCACTTTGGGAAATGAGCCGTTTCTGTTAAAAGAACCATCCTACATCTTAAATTTGATATCTTCATTTAGGAAATCACACGGATTTCCTAAAGCATTCATAATTGGTGTCAAAGCCACAGAGAATCTTTTTTGACAAGTTCTTCCTTGTTTAACAATATAATTATTGTTGAATTATAATACATGAAGGCATGCAACATTTTTGGGGATTTTCTTATTTGTTATTTCACCAATTCTGTTAAAACACTACTTCTCTTTTAGAAGTTGAATTTTTGATATATTATTAAATTTTGGCTTTGGCATCAGACAGATCTCCTGGATATAATAAACTATCATTTATAAACTAGGATCTAAGGCAAATCATTTAAAATGCAGTGAACCTCGATTTCCTCTTTTGTAAAAAGGAAATAGTAAAACAACTCTACATCATGGGGTGGTTCACTGAGGTTGCCCTGAAATAACATATAAAACAGATTCAAACAGACATAACAAACACCCTATATGCGATTCCTGCTTAATCAACAAGAACAAAAGTATTGCATAAATGAAACAATAAAAATCGTATTTTATTTCCTAGAAGGGGGGAGGAGGAAGTGACATTATAGTCATCCAAGGGAGTTCTGAATAGTAATGACTTCAATCAGAAAATTTAAAAGTAAATGTTATCTGAAACAAGGCTTCAAATGTGATGAGTGAAGCAGACATGCTTATGACCTGAGAGAGCAGTCTGCCCTGATGTAGAAGAGGCACCGTTTGCTGTGGGGTCGTGACTTAGAACCTAGAAACAAAGAATAACTTTGTTTTTAATAGGTCATGCAGCGAAAACATGTGCTGGACAAAGTGTCCACTTGGGAATCAGTGAGAGAATCAGAAGTTTAGACTCTGGAAGTACACAGATTGTGTCCCAGTTCCACTGCTGGCACGTCCTAGCTTTGTGACCTGAGACCAATTCCTCACTCTCTCTGAACTTCATTTTCCTGCTCTATGAAATGAGAACATTGTCTAACTCACAGAACCAGGTGAGAATTTGTGATTATGGATTTTTTTTTTTTTTTAAGAGACCCTAAGTTATCTCATTCCTTCCTCTGCAGCCCTTCTCCTTCAACCCTCATCCTTGCTCCTCCTTCCACAAGGAGGCTGGCCTTCTGGAAGCCTGAGGCGCTTACTCTTACCGTGTTCCCTCACCTTACTTTACCTATTTAATTAACGTCTGCCCCTTCTTCATATCTTAGCTCAGTCTTCGCTTCTTTGTGGAGATCTTGTTCTTACTGATTAAGCCAGTCTCTTCAACTACCTTGTAGTTCTTCGTGATGCCATTGAGCACAGATTTCATTTAATTTGATTGTCTCCCTGCTACACGAGGAACCACCTAAGAGCAAAGAGAGTCTGCTTTTGTTCACCATTATACTCCCTTGCCTAGCAAACAATAAGTACCTGATAATTATCTAATGATCAAAAAATAAATGCAAACCCAACCCATCATAGATACTTGGAAAATGGTATTTATTCTTATTCTTATAAAAGCTAAGTACCAAAGGGACCGCTAGAGGTTAGTCCAGGCCACCTTTGGTCCAAATCACTTTCATATATGTCTTCAGTAGGTTCATACACTCTTAAGATCAGTGAGCAAGGGATCGAGATCTCAGAATTAATGGTTGCCTATTAAAATCCACACTTATTATCCAGTGTCATCCACATTTCCCTTGGTTCTCTTAAACTGCATTTCCTTTCCTAATTAAAACAATCTCTCAGCTAAAAAGAGCTACAAGTATGATGATAGTAACTCAGAACCAGGCACTACAATGAAGAATTTTATTTAGTGATGGGACTGGAAATTATTCACTTCGGGAAGAAAATCCTGTTGGGATCTCTGCACTAGTCTTTGTATACTGTGAGGTGCTGTACCAATTGGTGGGGCTGGGAGGGCCTAGAATTGCATTTTCAAATGTTCCTTAGTCCGCTCTTTGTGTATTTATTCTACTACCCATTCCCTTTAAATTTCTGTCACTGATTAGAAATTGTGATAATGCCTGAGAAATATTTTAATGCCATGATAAAAGTCACTGGAGGTGTGGCAACACAAGAAAGAAAGGGCAGTGGTAAAATTGTAGAAACATTTAAAATTTTTTTCCACTCATTAAAAAAAAAAAAAATAACCCTTGGAGACTTGAAGGGCAGGAAATGCTGCCATTTTATTGCCTTTTTAGTTAAATACCTTTACAGGCCTATCCCTTTAACCTATATTATTAATATTCATCCCTTAGGGCCTAACACAGTTTCCACCTCCTCCCAGTTCTGACTACCCCAGGACACTCTGACCTTTTTCTGAATTTGCATTATGCCTTTTTGCATTATGCCTTTCTCACAAGTTGTTTCTGATGTTTATTCTTCTCCCTCGGAAGGTAGAGACACTAAGGGTCAGGAACGCCTAGGATATGTAAGAAAACTCGGGACTTTTGAAACATGTGGATTTTGAAACAACAAGACCCGGTTGGAATTACATTTTTTGACCCTTCCTACCAGTGGGAAGCTGGCCCAAGATCTAGGCCTCATTTATAAAGCAGGACAAAGACTATCTTCTCTCTTCAACCTACTTTAGAATTAGAATAGATTAAAATGTGGTGAACTAGCAATAGTTGACCTTAAAGCCCTTTCCCCACCAAGTGAATGGTTACAAATTTAGGTAAATTAAATTTCATACTTTTTTTGTAAACTTCTGTATTGTTTTTCTATTTTCTGATTAGCAAACAAATTCTTTTAAAGCCTGTGAACAATTCTGAAAAATATAAAGCAAGAAAATATAATTAGCAGCTGCCATATTTGAAGGATTGCTAGGTACAGTGATAATGCTGTTTGTTGTGCTTTTTAAATTTTGGCAGCAACCCAAGAGGTAGATACTAATATTATTCCCATTTTACATGCGAAACAACAAAGGAGAAGGATGCCTACGAGCAGAAAATAAGTGATGGACTTGGAAATAAAATCCAGCTGCTGACTCTGTACATAACGTGACCACAAAGCTAGAGTAATTACGAAAATTATCCATAAATCAACCATATCCCATCAGAGAGGGAAAAAGCCACACTATGAACATAGTGTGGATTCAATCATATTTTGTTCCAATTATATGTTCTCACACACACATACACATACATATGATTATGTACACATACGTATATATGGAATTATGCAGCATTTCTTAATCAAAGTTGGAATCATGTTGTATATATACAAATTTTTTTCATTAACGTATTTTTGGCATTTTAATGACATAAAAATTCTTTGGATATATGCTTTTAGTTGTAAGTATATATGCATTTTTCCCCTCATTGAACCAATCTTTTCTTGTTGGACTTTCAAATGATTCCCAATCCATAGTATAGGTTGAATTCACCACAAATTTAGGATTATGCATATTACAGTCTTCAGCATGCATATTTTATTATATTAAGGAGATAATTACAGAATCCCTCAGACGGATCATTTGTGATTCCGACCTTGTAAGAAAAAGTCTTTTGTAATCATCCTGCATCCTGTCCCGCACTATTGCCACTCATTTTTGAATAATGTTTGAAAAAGTAGACAACCCAGTTAATCTAAGGCTGCTCACTGTTCCAAAATGAGTTACGAAAGGGCCCGCGACTCAAGAATGAGCCCTCAAGAATTCAACAATTTGCTCACTAATCTAAGAAAGGCAGTGTGGGGTGGGCCAAGTGGCTGGAACAGAAAACAAAAGATGTGGGATCCAGTCACAGTCACCACTTATTAATGTGACTATATTTTGAGTGAGGAAATTGACCTTTGTAAGCTTCTGTTTCTTTATTGTAAGTTATAATAGCAAACTCTTCTCTGCTGTCTTGTGTGGTGGTAATGAGAATTAAATGCTAGGCCACTTCTCATATACTACATTTATCAATACTATTATTTTTTTTCCTATTAACTAGACTCTTCTAATCATACATTTATTCAGAAAGAAAATTCATAGACAGTAATTGAGTCCAACTTTTTCAATGCATAGAAATGTTTGTAAAATTCTCAGAGGCTCTATTTGTTCCAGGGGAAGAAGTTAACATTCTTCTTTTGCCCCATGGAAAGGAAAACTATACCAAGAATGGGAACTGAATTTTTTTAACTAGGCATTTCTGAAGATGCTTGACTTTTCCATCACTGAATTCTCATAGACACTTAAATCCTCATCTGATTTTCAGTCATCTCTAACTTTTCCTTTTCTTGGGTCCATAACTCAAAACCTCATGCTCCTTAGAATACAGAGTAGATAAAAATTAGCCTGACTTCTTCTCTTGAGGAAGTTCTGATTCCCTCTCTGGCTTACCCAGATTCTTTTGGGGATTGGAGCAGAGGGTCTTGTCCAAAAAGCAGACTGTTAGCTCTATCTGAGCGTGGGGGTGACTCAGGGCTCTGTGCTCCACTCTGTAGTCGCTTTCTGGGTCACAATCCATTCCTCCTGACACCTGGGCCGTGGCTCACTGCTCAAATAACCACATTGCTTACAAAACCCTGTCAAGGCCTCCCTGGTGGCACAACAGGTTAAGTTTCAGCTTATGAAGCTATCTGCAGCTACTGCTGCATGAGTTCAACACCCCGCCAGGGAAATCGCCAAACAGCGCAGCAGACCTCTCCTGCTTCACCCTCGGCCGCCGCTCCCCTCAGCAGTGTACTTCAGTTGATCTGCCTGTGCTGCTCCCTACTCTGTCTCTGGTGAGTCCTCTCGCCGCCCCACACCTCTGGCCTACGCCCCAGTTCTTGTATGCATAAATAAATAAATCTTTAAAAAAAAAAAACAGTCAAATGTGAACTTCCTCACTAGTGTTCCTGTTCATAGAAAATTTTGGTCAGAGAACCATACATAACTGGTGTTTTAACTGTAGTTTCTGTTCTCTTTTCTGAAAAATTCCTTGTCATATTATGTTTTTGTTGTCTCGATGATTCTTTGAGGATTTGTCTCTCAAGAACTAAAAATTTTCTTAGTTTTATCAGAGCACAAATCTGGGCCAACATGGTGTGATTTGAGATTTTTACTTTCTTTATTAAACTCTCCCCTATGTTTCATTTCCATAGAGTTTGTATCATGGTAGCTCTGGCTCTGCCAGGCATCTATTTCCAAATCACAGACAGCTAAAAAGATTTAATTTTCTTTGCCCTCTAATGTTCTTAAACATCTCATGTTTCATTTGTAGCAGACTCATGAAAAATGAATCTGACTGTCTGAAGTCAAAACTCTTAACTGCACCTGCCCTGCCTAATAATAAACCTGTAATCTTATTTTTAAACTTGAATCTGAAATCCCAGAGGAAAGATTCTCTTATGTTCTGTGCTATCTGTGTGGTAGTTCAGTTCTGCCTCTAGAAGTAAATAATACTTGCAGTTTACTTCAGTAATGTGAATGTTTACATAAAATAATATTTCAAAAAGAAGAAAATCTTGTTATGGTTGATGTTCCATTTCCTTCACAGTCAACATGCCCAACTGCAGGCTGTAACCCACCTCTTTAAGAGGCTCTCAAATCCTGTGGTTACTTGCCCTCAAACTTCAAGACATCACTGTTCAACCTTCTATTATGTTTAAATGAGGAGGCAGTCAAATAAAAACTGTTAAGGCAAATTTTATTAGCAAAGTAGATTTATATATAATATACCATCACTTCTCCCATGTTTTAAAATGATCCTCTGAAGCACCCATAATCTTCCACCTTAGGGTGTGGTGTGGTAACAGACATCTGCAAAGGTGTGACCCTATACCTCTGAATCATATGCCATGCTGTAAACCAATGTTACTTCAAAAAAAAAATAGTACAATTAAAAAAAAGAAAAAAATGAAAAGATTCTTTAGACACCATCCTGAAAAAATTCTACCAAGACATTATTGAGTTATGTGAGATAGGATAGAGGGAGGTGATGTGATGGAGGAAAAAAGTGTGTGTGTGTGTGTGTGTGTGTGTGTGTGTGTGTGTGCGTGCGCGCGTGCTCGTGCACGCGCGCGCGCAAGCTTTGACAGTACTAATCCTTATTCATGAAATGACCCTGACAAGGTAACTAATCTTTCAGAACCTCACTCAGACAATGGGATCAGAGCAGTGTCTGTCTCCAGGTGGCCGGGTAGGATGAGTGAGCCTGTAGCCACTGGCTGTGTTAGCTGCAAACTTTTCCTACCCCAGGGCAAGCAGAGCCTCTGAAGTTTGCCGGCTCTGGGGGCTGCTTATGTTAAGGTTTCTGTACTGAGCAAAGGTGTGGATAAGGGAATCTGAAGATGAAGTCAGGGAGAGAGTTGAAAATAAAGTTTCATTTAAAGCAAAAAGTAATTAATACTGAGAATTCATCACTTCCTAATTATTTTACCACCTTATACTATTGTCTATGATCTTGAGGTTATTAAGTCTATTGAGGTTACATGAAAGAGAATACAGGAAAGTGGTGTGATGGGAAAAAAGTATGTGTGTGTGTGTGTGTGTGTGTGTCTCTGGGTGTGTGTGTCTCTGGGTGTGTGTGTCTGTGTAAACTTTGCCAGCTCTAAGGTTGTTAAGTCTGTTTTAGCACTTTATGCTATTACCTATGCTCTTGTCTGTTCATACAATGATGAAAATACTGTACAAAGTTGGGCTGCTGATCTTTTCTTAAAACTGTGGTTAGTGATACCCCATTGTAATTTGAATCTGCCACATGGGTGTATTTGCACCGAGTATACCAGCCCAGAGCTGTTACAACTCAGAGCTTTTTTTCTTGGAGGGCGGGTTGTTACACTAGCACATGACTAGCTCTGTCTCAGTAGAAGCTGACATAACAAGTTGAAACAGGATTATATAATATTTTTATAACATCTGAGTTCAGAAAATACTTGCATCTTTTCCCCCAATTCCCAGTCCCTTCTCCCTGGCCACTACTGTGCTGTTTGTCATTATGAGTTAGACCTATTGGGAAAAAAAAATGTCATGATCACTTCAGAAGAGGATGAGATCTGAATGGATTTCTAAGGAATGGAAAGGCTCCATCATGGTGAGAGAAAAAAGTGAAATATCACCAGCTGCATAAAGAGAGGGAATGCAGTGGCCATGCTGGAAAAAAGTAGAGTCCAGTCTAGTTAGAGAACAGGATTTACAGTCTGGAGTAGTGGAGAAAGTGACGGAAAGGCTAGATGGGAGTCTGAATACCCAAAGCCCTAAGTAGTAATATTGAACTTTGATGCTAAACTTGTGCACATTTGGGTGAGAGGGGAAGAGTTGAAGAAGAGAGTTTTAAGTGTTTGTTTTTAAAAGTTTATAAATATTCTTGTAGTAAACACTTAAATGATAAAATAAGGCAATATAATTTACATTGCCCTATGCAAATTTGACCACAAAATATGTTGTCTTTAAAGTAATGTAATGAAAATGTAGGCAAGATCTTTCAAATGCTGCTACATCAAGTATAGAGAACATGAGAAATTTGCCTTTGATTGCTTTAGAAAATATTAATAATACACATAAATTGAACCCTAAAAGTTTCAAGCATAGTGCAGAAAATGTAATGTTTTTGTGCCAGTTGACAAATAATCAATATCTGTAACGTGATCTTGGGAGAAATAACATGTGCACATTTGAAGCAATTGCAGTAGCTACTTGCTTCAATTAATATTACAATTAGATTGTAGAGCTCCATGAATGCCATCAGCTTAACTAACCAGGTGGGATTAAACAAGGAAATTTAACATATTAGTGGTCTACTTTTCTGATTTTAATGTAAATTGAAATATTCAGTTGCATCGTTTTCCAAAATTGGTAATTAAACTACAGCGAGCTGCTCATTCTATATATTCAGTGTACATGGGGTGACATACCATCAGTCTCATTGACTGTTAGTTGGCAAGCACTCAGTTACAATACAGACCTCATATAATTGCAAGATGATGAACATTTTAAAAAGAAAGTGGTCCTCTTGGAAGATTAGAGCAGAACATTTAGTTGTACTTGTTAGAGACTTTATCAAAGAAAACTAGCACATAAAAGGGGAAAAAAAGCAGCCTTAACAATAGGAGAAAAATAAACATATTGAAAGACAAAGTGAAATGGCAAAGTAAACAGCAACACGGTTCATGAGAAATTAGATCTATAAGATGTCAGGAGTTCACTACAAATTATTAAGCATAACTTTGCACATACCATGTCCCATTATTTTCACTTTATCAAAATTAAAATTTTAGTTTCTAATCTGTTAATGGGGCAAAATTGGTAAATACTTAAAGATAATTTTATATGAATTTCACAGAATTCAAATGAAGGGAAAACTCATTCTAGTATTGATATGCTTTTCACCAATCCATTTTTAACAATAAAAGTAAATGGTATTATAATATAAAATCTTAATATATAAGCCTCAATGTCATATCTAGTTTCTAGGGAAGGAAAACACAAAATGTGCCCCAATTTTCAGTGACACACAAGAATATCTTACAGAAGAAATTAATGAAGAGAGTTTACTAAATTGTTCCACATTTTTTACAAAGAAGTTTCTAAACAAGATATAATGTCATCAGTGAGTGGCCATTTTCATAATGAAATAAAATGGGGTAGAAAGACCGGAAGCAGAAAGAACTACTAGCAAAGGCTGGCTCAGGTTATCTCATCATTCACCACACTACTTAATAGGGCCTGGTGGGAACATAGTTAAAAAAGGGCGACAGTGGAATACTTTCAGACAATGGGGTCAGAATCCGTGGATTAAAATTGGTACCACTACTGAGACTATATAGGATACTTAAGCTCATCATGCTTCTCTTTAATGTAAGATGTTGATAATAACAGTAGCTCCTTCCAGGGTGAGAGGGATAATTGTAATCATGACCATACAGAGCTTAGCATCCATCCATTCACCAGGGGAGCAAGTGGACATTTATTAATAATATTTTACTGATGTTAGTGGCTAAAGAAAATATGATATAAACAGTTTGACTTAGCCACAACAAGTAAATGGTATGACTTTACAAAAATCAAAGTCATCTGAAGCTGTTTTGGTTTGTGTTTGTGAGTGTCTGTGTGTATGTATGTTTGTGTATATACAAACACTTATACAAGTGTGTACACGCATGCTCCTGCAGGCACCCACCACAGTGTGTACACATGCAGTGATCATGTAACTCCTATGAACCATTGCTCCAGTCTGCTCAGTGCCCGCCTCTCGAAGGTACTGTATTTTAAGGTCAGTTAGAGCTTTTTCAGCTACAACTTTCTTTGTCTCACAAAGTTCATCACTTGAACTCTAACCGCTGGCAAGAGGTAAGGCTGAGAAGTATCCAACACCACCTATGGCTCTGCGTATCAAGGGAGCCAGGAGAATAGAAGGCATTGCAGAGTCCATACGGGACAGCTTTAGTCCTGGAAACAGAGCCAAGAACAGAGGCATTTTTGAGAAGTTTTTACTCAATCCTAAGAAATAAGAAAGGTTACAATTAGAGCACTCAAAAGAGAAGGTGATTATGGTTCTATTCCACCTTACTTCCAGCCTTGCAACTATACACTTTTGCCTCTAAATAACACTGGTCAACAGTGAGATCGATACTGACTTCAAAAGGCCCTAATCTGTAGTATCTTGGTGTGATGAACATGAATATAACCCTGAAAATTTTTTATTAGCTCTCATTTTGAAGATATTTTATATAATTCATTTTATGTTTCACCATGTAAATTTATCCAGTAGGACTGCAACAACATCCTAAATCAGCCTAGAATGATGTAATATTGCATCACATTGCATAATACCATCCTGCACACATCATCCAGAGTTGATTGCATCATTTTCTGATGCAATGCAGTACTACTGCCAGGGGGCTGCTGACGTCAGCAGTGCACTATGGAAAGCCTTTCGGAAAGGTTGAGCATTGAAAATATTTCAGACTTTGTGCTAGACAGTTTAAGCTACTATTCCATAGAACTGTTATTCTTTTATCCATTTAGGCACAATACAGATCAGTAATGCCTCGAAAGTGTGTTAATAGCATGGACAATTTCTGCTCTATTTGTGGGGAAGTAACATTTGCCAACCAGAAGAAAAGTATCACTTCTCAAGTGAAGGAGGCTTATCATCTTGACTTTGGATGCAAAGTTGGTGACCTCGACAAGCCTTGGGCCCCACATAGATGCTGTCCTTCATGTACAACACAGCTTTCACGGTGGTTAAATGCAAAAGACCATCAATGCCGTTTGCAATCCCCATGGTGTGGAGATAGCCAAGCAACCACATAAAAGACTGTTCCTTCTGCTTGGTTCCTCCTCTTTCCGGAGGAATAACGAGGCAAAAGAAGTCGAGAATAGTCTACCCAAACATTCTGTCTGCATTGAGATGACCAGTTCAACAACTTGCTGCAGGGTGATGCGAAACAAGCATGGAATGCTTTTCGCCTAGTGTCTACAAATTTTCTTGAGAATGTTAGGGCAGAAAACTACAAGGAACTAGTAGAGGACATGCTGATGCAGTATCAGAAACTTGGCTGCAGTATGTCTCTAAAGATCTACTTCCTTCATTCCCATCTGGATTTCTTCCCTGAAAACTGTGGTATGGTTACTGATGAACATGGAGAACATTTTCATCAAGATATCGCATCAGTGGAACAAAGATACCAGGGAAAATGGTCCACTGCAATGCTGGCTGACTCCTGCTGGACACTCCCCAGAGATGCTCCTGATCAGCTGTATAAGAGACAAGCAAAGAAATCTAAGAAGTAGGCTATGACTTGATCTTTTACAGGTATTAACTGTAGGCCTATTACTATTGGCATGCATTTCTTGATGTAAGCATCCATTTATTGCAGATTACAAAAAAACTAGAGTCAAAATTAGAATTTGACTGTCATATTCATGTTGAGCACATACAAATTGATAGGAAATGACTAAATTTATTTCAGTTATGTGATTTTTGTAAAAATTTGTTGGCCAGTGTAATTTGACTGAATCGGTGTTTAAAACACAAATACACAACCTGCTTACATTTTTTTTTTTGATCTATTGAAGCTTCATGAGAAGATGGATGAAATGTGAAATATTTGGATTTCTCAGCAGCTGTTGCTTAGGTATTTACCTGCCTATTGTCCAAGAACTCACAGAGAAGGCCTCCTACCAAGATCAAAGCATGTTTTTATACTTTAAAATTGGGTTATTGCAAAAGTGAACATTACTAGATAAAAGCTTCAGGAGGAAAATGGAGCCTACATTACAAAAATAGTTATTTGTGCAATTTTTCCTAATTTTACCTCTGTTAGTCACAGCTGGTAAATATTCTCATATTTATATTGAAAATGCTGCAAGGGGAGGTGAAGGTTTGTTTGTTTTTTTTAAGTATTTCCCACATTGTCATGATTCCTAAACATTTACAATTAGCAGTAAATATATATTCTTATTTATGATATTAGCAATAAATATAATTATGTATTAGCACTATGTATTATTCTACTCCATGCCAGTCACTATATTTACTTCTAAATTTGTAGCAATTCTGCAAATATGTTATTTTCCTCATTTTTATAGATGAGAAATCTTAAGACTCTGAGAGTGTAAATGACTTAGCCATGGTCACATAGCTAGTAACAGATAAAGTCAATCTTCAACCCATGTCCTTCAGATTCCAATGTACATGTTCTTTCCAAAGATTTCTCATTAACTCTGGCTCCAAGCAACATTCATTCATCCTTATTTTCTTCCACAATGGGTATTAAGCACTTATCAGAGGCCATCAGAGGCCAAAAAAAAAAAAAAAATGTGTGAAGTGCAGTACAAGTCATATTATGCCATGGGTATTTGAATGATGTTCTTTAAAATAAACTAACAAGAAACTTTCATCCTAAATTATAGTAATGATTTCACCTACTTTACCCTTTCCTTATTCAATATTTCCTGTGTTTCCATAAATTCTGAGAATGTAGTAACATGAAAATTTTTATTTGGACTCTGAAGGTGATAAGAAATTTCAACAGCTCCAATGAATCATTCCTCTAGTATATCTATTGTCCCAATATGAAGTATAAATGTTAACATATTTCCAAGTTAATCTTGTTGAACTACCTAAAAAACTATAATAACTGATGAACATATAGTTGTCGTTCAACTTCTGTAATAATCCATATCTTTAAATTTAACAAGTTAGATATGATTTTGAAACACTTTCATGGCACCCAAAAATCTGGAACTTGCTCCCAGAATATCAAGTTTGGAATTTTATTTATTTCTCACTTGTAAGCTTTACATGAAGAGGCACATGCCCCCTCCTTATCTCCTTTTAGAGTAAATGTGAAATGAAATTTATTCCCCAACAAGCCAGCAAAATAATAATAATAATAATAATAATATTATTATTATTAACAACAACAACAACCAAATTAACAGGCAACTATAAATCAGAGATGTTCTGTGTGGGAGGGGGAGGAAGAGGGATCAAAACAGGGAAGGGAAGAGCATAAGGGACTATGATGATGGTTCATGGGTGAATCGGTGGTGGGAATTTTACAGGGACTACACCTGAGAGGAGAAAGAAAATATTGTACAAAAATTAACAGCAATGTAAAATATATATAAATAAATTACCAAAAAAAAGAATGCATTGGAGGGAGAGTGGTTCCTGACCATTCTCCTACTTTTTGTCTGAACCAGCATTTGCTGTTTGGTAGAGAGAGAGAGAGAGAGACATATATATGTATATATGTGTATATGTATATATATCAAGATATGTACACATACACACACACACACACACACATGGCTAGTACTGTTTAATTTAATCCTTACCATGAGCCATTGATATGGATATTATTATCCCAATACAGATTAAAGAATTGTGAAATCAGAGAAAACATTCATATCTACACTGGCTTGAGAGTATTAGTCTGGGATCAACCATCATTGGTTTTTTTAATTTTTCATTTAAATAACATTGCATTAGAAGATTATGTAAGTTTCAGATGCACATAATTATAAATCAGCATCTGCATATACTACATTAAGTTCACCACTTAAAACTCCCAATTCTAACCTACACCATGCAATTGACATCTTTCAATGTTTTATTCACCATCACCCCCCACCCATTCTCCATTCTCTTCCAGTAACCAGTAATTTGGTCTTATAGTATAAACATTTATCTTTGTTTTATTTAGTTCATGTTTTGTTTTTCTAAGTACTACATATGAGTGACATCGTATGATGTTTGTCTTTCTCTGTGTGCCCTATTTCACTAAGCAAAATACCGCCTGGTTCTATCCAGGTTGTTGCAAATAGCAGGATTTTATCACTTTTTTAAATAGCTGAATAATTCCATTGTGCATCTATACCACTTTTTGTCTAGTTATCTGTCAGTGGTCACTTAGGTTGTTTCTGATGCCTGGTTATTATAAATAGTACTACAGTGAACATGATACATATCCCTCTTCAAATTTGTGTTTTTATATTATTCAGGTAAATACCCAGAATTTAATTTTTTGAGTAATCTCCATCCTGCTTCCCATAATGGCTCTACCAATTTACATTCCTACAGTATACAAGATTTTCCTGTACACATCCTCTCCAGCAATTGTTGTGTCTTGTCTTTTAGATAATAGTCTTTACCACAAATGTATGGTGATATCTCAGTGTTGTTTTCATTTGCATTTCCCTAATAATAAGAGATGATGGACATCTTGTCATCTGCCTGTTGACCATCTGTATACTTTCTTTGGAGTAGGCATTGAGATCCTCTGCCATTTTTTTTTAATCAAGCTGTTTGTTTTATTGTTACTGAATTTTATGAGTTCTTTATATATATTGAATATTAATCCCTTACTATATGTTTTATTTTCAAATATCCTCTCATTCAATGAGATGTCTTTTCATTTTGATAGTTTTATCACAAATGTGACTATTTGATAGTTTGTTATAGTCACATTTGTATTTCTGCTTTTGTTCCCACTGTTAATGTAGTGAGTTGGCAAAGACATAGCCAAAATTAATGTGGATAAGCATTGCCTCTTTTCTTCTGTGTATGTTGTTTTCAGATTTTACATGCAAGTGTTTAATCCATTTTGAATGAAATTTTGTGTATGGTGTTTGATTGCTATCTATGTTCTTTTTCATGTGACTCTCCAGTTTTTCTAGCAGCATTTATTGAGGAGACGTTCCCCTCTCCATTGTATGCTCTTGGTTCCTTTGTTATTAATTTTGTCCATTTATGTGTAGGTCTATTTCTGGATCCCTGTGTCTGTTTTTATTCAATACCATACTGTTTGATTACTATTGCTTTGTAGTATAGTTCAAAGTGGGCATGTGTGTGATTCCTCCACTTTTATGCTTTGCTCTCAGGATTTTTTTTTTTTCTATTCAGGGTCTTTAATGGTTCTAAATGAACTCATGATTTTTTGTTGTATTTCTGTGAAGAGTGGCATTGAGACTTTGCTAGGGGTTTCAGTGACTGTTTATTGCATTTGATTACATAGCATTTTTAATTATGTTAATTCTTAAAGCCATAAGCACAAATCGTCCTCCCATTTGTTTGTGTCTTCTATTTCTTTCAGCAATATCTTATAATTTGTCATGTATAAGACATTCATCTCACTGGCTAAATTTATTCCAAGGTATTAATACTTTTTTAAGTGATTATAAATAGGATTGTCTTTCTGGTTTTTCTTCTGATAGTTTTTTTCTTTTTTTGCATGTAGAAATGCAATGAGTTTTCTATATTTGCAGTTTCATCAGTTATCAGAGAATTACCATGTAGTAGTCTCCATCTAGTTCAGGAAATAAATTATTCCCACTCATGGATATTCTTAAATGTTACCCTCTCCTTTCTCCTCAAAGAAACTCATTATCTTAACTTCAAGTCAGATATATAGAAATACCTATTACAGCATAAGTGAGAAAATACAGAACAAATTAAATAGATGGTATACTCCCAATTATGTGATTATTCATATGTAACTAAATGTGCATGAAAATACTAGAAGGAAATTATCAAAATGTTCTCAGTGGGTGTATCTCACCAATCAGATTGTAGGGAATTTTATTTTCTTGCACCAAATATTACATGTATTAATCAAGAAAATATTTTTCAAGACATATATTATTAAAAGCAAATGAAATATAGTATAATGCATTGTAAACATAAAATTTTATATTTTCATGAGCTGGCACTATATTCCTAGTCCTGAAAGATGAAGACCTCAAAAAGTGGTCCAGAAAGTCAGGCTATTACATACAATGATGTTTAAGAAAAATCTATCTCCTATTAGAACATGGCCAATTATAATAGGCTTTTGGTTACACCATGAGCACCAATTACTGAGAATCCTAAGTATATACCAAGAAACCACATGTGGTATGATTAATTCTCCTAGCCAGTATAAATTCTGCTTTGTTGCCAGCACTAACCTTATAAAGTTCCCATTATGCTAGTTTTGTCATGTTTCAGAGAATTTCCTTCCCAGCTTCATGGCTTTGCTTGGAAAAGAAAGAGCAGAAAATGGTACTGGAGAGTACAAAGTCAGGCTAGCAGAAATTGTGCAGACAAAGCAGCAAAACATTCTGGGAACAAATCTAGAGTTATTTAAATCGGCTGAGGGCCAGGCAGCCGTGCACAGCATTATATGCATCATGCTTAAACTTACAAAAAAAAAAGTTATCTGTTACCTTTATTTTTATAGAAGTCAGATAATATTTGGATGTGGGGCAGAGATATGAAGACTTAATTCTCACATAAGCCTTAAATATACAATCAAGATTAGCTGGATTCTTTTTCATTCCATCCTTCCTCCTAATATTTCTTTCATCAATTGTGTGTTTATTTTGATAAGAGATTCAAATTTACTATACAGTAGGGATATATGAGACCTAGAGGGAATGAAACAAGAACTAAATAGAAAGCAAATGGAAAATAATTCAACAAAAGTACTTCATCATATGATTTATCTAGGAGAGAAGCTGGAAAACTTTCTTCACTGGGAGAACATCCCTCTCGAGACATATGTTTTCCCAGAAGGAATTGGAGAAGGGAACAAATACTTGAATCATTTGTGATAAAAGCCTAGTCCTCCATCCAAGCAGAGGACCGTGATTCTGCTTTGTTCTGTGAACAAAGCCCAGCTTCTTAAGAAATTACAAAATTTGAGTTGGGGGGAGGAAATGAAAATTGTTAGCAAACTTCACAAATAGTACTAAAGTTTGAATAAAAACCTCACTACATGCTCTCGTTATTGTCCAGAAAGATTCTGTTTTTTTCCTGGAAAGAGAAGCCCAGGATAATGGAATGTCTAAAAAAAAAATCACTGCTCTAATAGCAAGGCTGTAGAATTTAGAGGGCAGTGGTGACCCAAAGTGATAATTTTTCAAGTCCTGACATTTATTTAATGTCTTTAATATGGTTATGTAAAAGTATTTCACATACATGCTATTAATATTTAGGTGTCAGGCAGTTGCTATGAAAAGTGGTTTATTATTTATGAGTCTCTTTCTTCTGGTTCATGGGAGATGAGTGGCTGCCATTGACCTGAGAAGGATTCTTTTAACATCACCCATTAATTTCTTTAGAGAAAGAATAACATTACCTTACAGATTGGTATAGTAATGTAGTAGACCAGGGATCAAGAAAATAACATTGCAGTCATATATCTGGAACTAGTGAAGACCATAAGCACATGCATATTGCTTAACCTCTCTGAGACTCAGTCTGCTCATCTGTAAAATGGAAAAATTAACAGACTTTAGGATGATATTCCATATACCTATCAGAGTGCTGTGAAAATAGAAAATGCTCACAATTATTTTCCAGTCTCCCTTTAATAGATACAGTCCTCTCATTTGAAAAACTAGTGTATTAAGTATGAACTGTTAAGTACAATGGCTCAATTGATGTGAATTGTCCAAGTTGTACCTTGAATAGAATTTGAAACCCAGTGTAGTAATTTCATTGAAATGCTGGATCGATTATTCATGTCTGCCTTGGATAAGGAAAAGTGTTGCTTATTTCTCAGCCCTACCAAATACAAAAGTCTCTAATTTTGAACTTGGTCTTTGTGTTTATGAACTATCTTGGGTAGAATTAAGGAAACCTAATTAGGGCTTTTGTTACTAGATCTTTAAAGTGGTCCTAATAAAATTCAGGCACAGCTTGCCAATTTAACTGCTTAACTTAGGGACTTTTATTCACAGACATTGCACAGAAGCATGTCTTGCCAACTTTTTGCCAATGAAGTTCTAAGTCAAAGGCTCAGATTTGAATATTTGCCAGTAAAAACAACTCTGTGGATTTTTATTACCTTATATATTCCCAAAGGAGTCAAGATAAGATCTCTGCTTATCTTATTTCTTTAAACCAGTCAACTCACCTTACTTTACTCCTTCAGATTTCATTGGAGGAGGAGAGGGAATAATATTGTTGAAAGAAATGAGAGGTAGACAACAATTTGATTCTTTATATATACGTCAAAGAAGTAATTTCAGAAATTAAATGCATCATTATGTGTAATTACTAAATTTGTTAAGACAATTTTAAAATAAGTTTTCTTTTCTTTTTTTTACTTTAATGCCAAAAAATAACAAATGTTTTGAAAAATAATTTCAATTGCCCCCAAATCTCACAATCCTAACGTAGCTATTACTATTGAGATTTATTCCATTCCATTTTTTGTGTGCATGCAAATATACAGGTACATTCAGTGACTGTAAAAATAATGCACATATAATTTTAAATTCTAATCATTCCTGTAGAATTATATAATAAATGCTTTCCATATTTTTTATCTTCATTATAAATAGAAGAGGTCATATCAACTATAGCATAGTCTGTCACTGTTGAATTTTAATTGATTAGCGTTTACTTCTCATAAGATTTTTATGTTACCAAAGCCACATTTAGGATTTAATTTAAATTGTTCAGTACATTCCAATATGCTGTACCACACAGACTTACAAAGCTGTCCATTGTTTTATTGGAGAAAAATATTTTGTGTAAAAAAAAAAAAGTTCCATAGTTCACCATTATTCTTTTATTAAAGGAATGAGAATATGTGTGAGCTACAGTATTTATATTTAGTATTTACCATATTTTGAAATAAATGCAATTACACTGCTTATAAATATCTCATGGATTTTGAATAATATAATGAATATAATGATGTACAGTTAAACATAATGCCATAAAAATGATGTGGTGATATCTGAAATGCTCATTATCATCTTTTTTTTTTAAGATTTATTTATTTATACATACAAGCTGGGGTACAGGCCAGAGGCATGGGGCGGCGAGAGGGTTCACCAGAGACAGAGCGGGTAGCAGAACAGGCAGATCAGAAATACACTGCTGAGGGGAGCAGCGGGTGAGGCAGGAGAGGTCTGCCGCACCATGTGGGATTCTCCCTGGCTGGGCGTCGAACTCACATCGCTGCTGCCGACAGCTCCACAGCGCAGCGCTTAACCACTGGGCCACCAGGGAGGCCCCTGCTCATTATCATCTTAATTTTCTTCAACAAGATAGCTGACACTAGATCATACTTCTTTGGACCTCCATTGGGTACACATGGAAAGTTAGTGGCATGAAGCCAGCTGAACGCTGCTTATGTGAATGCAGAAGGAAACTCCTAAATGAAATATTTTTATTAAAAAGAGTTGAAATATAGTTAAGAAATATAATCATCAGGTTTCTAAATAAGGCAGAATGGGTGACGTGGGATGTGACTGTGGCAAAGTTATTTAACTTCTTCCTCTGTTTCTTACTAAAGAAAGAATTAAGATTCAATTGCTTTTTGGACAGAGGCTCTCATGTAATCCCTAAACAGATTTTAGCTATTATTATCCAAATTTAGTTTAAAACAATGAGCCAGAATTGGAGGAAGGTGAAGAGTCTGAGTTAGGCATGCTGATATCTTCTAGCTCACCTCCCAGGAACTTAGACTCCAAGGATGGGAATCCATTTAAATAAACAAAAACAAAAGGAATCACTTCATAAAAAGCTTAGCTTGCAAACTGACTGCAGATGTGAGGCATGTAGCAGGGGAGGAGGAGGGAGAGGAATCAAAACAGGGAAGGGACGAGCATAGCAGCAGGGAGATCGAACACAGGTTCCATGGTGGTGGGTGAGCTATAGGAACTACACCTGAGGGGAGAAATCAAATACTGTCCAAAAATGAACAACAATGAAGAAAATAAATAAATTTAATAATGAAAAATTTTTAGCTTTTAAGAAGACAAAGGGCAAGGGCTGAAGGTTCTGTGTGGTAGATGATGACAGTTATGAAAGAGAAATGGTGAAGTACATAGTGAATCTTAAAAGTATTTTATCAAAATACTCCCTATCAACACATCTCATAACCCTTCCTGAATTCAACAGACGAGGGATACATCATTGCCTCAAATGTGGATACTAGGGGAAAGGAAGAAACATTCAGCAACAGCAGCACAAACTCCTTTGCCTTGGATTCTTTCCTCAAAGGTCTTGCAATCTAATAGCATATCTTTGGTCATATTAATCTTAATATGATAACAAATGGAGTGAATAGCCAAGCATCAGTGAAAGCACAAATGTGTTAATACAAAGTACATGTGCTTTTAAATTTTAGTTGCTTGAGGCTATTTGGAATTAAGGATCATATGAGTTCAGGGCTCTAGGATTCAGAAATGACTCCAGATTCTTTCATCATTCCCCAAAGGAAAAGTACTCATAAGTAGGATACCAGACATTTGTGCAATCTTTCTGAGATCATAAAGGCTAACGAGGGGAAAGTTTTCAAAAGTCAAAACTACTTTACAACTACTTTGCCACAGACATTATTCAGTAAATACACACAGCATCATTTGTGGCCTGGAGACATACCACCTTGGGTTGTGATCCTGGCAAGTATTGTAGATTCTACAAGGTTGGACAGGTTAAATTCTTAGGAGGGAAGACCTTTTCAGAACACCCAAGGATTACAAAATATGTAGCTATCTTTCAGATGAGATTTTACTCTGAGTTTTTCTTATTCAATGATCCTCCCTAACTATGTTTAGGATAATTTTACTCAATTGTTCTGGCCAATTTTATCTTTAAAAACCTGGTTCATGTAGCCAAACTTGCCTTGCCCCTTACTACATTTAGGTAGGTGAAAAGGCCTTGCTTTAGACTTATGAAATTATTGGTAGACCTTTTCCTTCATATGTTTGAGATAAATTTGAAGCATTAATTTTAGTCAGACAACACTGAACCCAATTCACTTGGGAAAATGCACCTCCACATGTAATTTATTATCCTGGACCTGTCCACTAGTCTGTTACTCCCTCGGAGTAAATTATGCACTTTGAAAGCTGCATTAAACTCTTCCTGGTTACTAGGTACCATTTAGGACTGTGGGGTAATAATTTACTTAATAGTAACTTGGTGACCTCAAAAAGTTTACGTTGTTTTGAAAGTGCTTAATTTTCTTCCACAAGATAATTTATGCATCAGAAGGTTGAGTATTCTTATAAATATGTTTCCAGAGAGGCCGTAGTTATTTAGTTATTTAGTGGAATAAATAAGAGCATTGTCATGTTGATGCATAAGTGTTATCTATCCTATTCAGGGATAGATATATAATATAGCTCACAAAATCATTGCATATTTGTATATATATTTTTAATTTATAACGCCAACTTACATTTTATTGTAATTAGTAATGCTTCATAGCTATAAGGATTTCCAGATCATATCACTTCATTTTTCCATAGTACAAAACACATTATCAAAGTTAGAATAACATGCTAAATATACTGAAAGTTCTGACAACAACTTACATTCTGCTTCTTTCATTCATAGCAGAGTTTCTCATCCCTATAAATAAAAGATAGCCATATTGCTTAGGTTTGACTATAGCCTACTTCAGTCTCTCATCTTGTTTATTAAAATAAATCAAATTAAGCTTGGTCTACCAAATTGAGTAAAAGTGATATGCTTTGGATTTTGCTTTCATTCGGGAATAGAATTGTTGATAAATACAGTATTCATCAATTCTAAGATGGAAAGATTTTCACATTTTAATACTTTTAAAATTGGGATGTTATAATTTATGATGTGTCTATTTATTTTGAAGCATGTTTATAGCTCATCATAAAATTATGGTATGTCTTAGATTGATGATAGTTTTTTAAAGATATTTTTGAAATACACTTTAATTTGAAATTTTGAAGAAAAAGACCTGGGTAAATATAGAATGCAGTATGGTTGACACCTTTATTTTAGGACTTCTCAAAAACTATAAATTAATAAATATGAGTTGTTTTAAGCCAAAACAAAATAGGAATGACTATAGAGACATGAGAATATAGCCACTAAAAAGGCCAGAAATTGATGTTTTGGTCCATTTCAGTCACCGCTAACCCTTTGAAGATAAGCTTTATCACCACTGAACGGTTTTGAAAAATGTTTAAATGGGATAGAACTGACAATTTTATGGAAATAAACTGATGAAATTTAAGGGAATGTGTATGTGTGTGAACGGATAGATGGATGTGTGTCTATGTATGGCTGTATATGCATATGCCATCATAAATATATGTTTACAATAATAATTTAAGATCATCCTTACCAGTCTCTAAGTAATGGAGTATGAAATAGTTACTCAACCATGAAGCAAAGGTTTGGGGAGAATGCACTGTCCCTATAAAACATATTTACAACTGACATTTTCTTTTTTTATCTAGGCAAATTTGATTTAGAACATTGCATTACAACACTACACCCACCACCCAGACACTGGGCACCCTCCACCACAGTGTGTCATACCCCCTCTCCACACTTTACTCATTATATTTAGAGTGATTATTGACATATAATCCCCAAAGGAAAAGTACTCGTAAGTAGGATACCAGACATTTATGGTATCCTAACTAGTATCCTAAATTTATCCAAAAAAAAAATTCTTGTTTTATCTATTTCCTTGTTCAGTTATTTGTGAATCTTCTCCTTAATTTAGATACAAGAGCTCCTTTCAACGTTTCTTGGAGGTCTGGTGTTTGCAAACTGCATCAACTTCTGTTTGTCTGAGAAGGCCTTAATTTTTCCCTCATATCTGAAGAAGTGTCTTGCAGGATAAAGTATTCTTGGCAACCAGTTTTTAAGTATTTTAAATATGCCATTCCATTATTTCCTTGCTCATAAGGTTTTCTCAGAGAAGTTAGATATAAAAAGGGGGTAACTTTATAGGTTATCTACTTTTTCCTAAAGCCAGCTTCAATATTCTTTGTGTTGAGCTTTGGAAGCTTCATACAATGTGTCTTGGTGTAGGACATATTACATTTAGGTAACCAAGCATTCGTTTTTTTTAATGCATACAAGAACTGGGGTGTAGGCCGGGGGTGGGGGGCAGGTAAGAGGATTCACCAGAGACAGAGTGGGGGGCAGGACAGGCGGATCTACTGAAATACACTGCTGAGGGGAGCAGCAAGCGAGGCAGGAGAGGTCTGCACTATGTTGGCTCCCTGGCGAAGGGATTGAACTCAGACCACAGTGGCAATAGTGTGATGCCACTGAGATTTAACCCCTGCACAACCAGTGAGGCCCCTAACCAAGCATTCTTTTTGCTTCATGGACTGGTACATTTATTTCCTTCTCCAATTTTGGGAAGTTTTCCTCTATTATTTCTTTTTTTAAAATTTTTTTAAAGATTTATTTATTTATACACACAAGCTGGGGTACAGGCCAGAGGTGTGGGGCAGCAAGAGGGCCCACTAGAGACAGAGTGGGGAGCAGAACAGGCAGATTAGAAATACACTGCTAAGGGGAGCAGCAGGCGAGGCAGGAAAGGTCCGCGGCGCCATGTGGGAATCTCCCCGGCCGGGCGTCGAACTCACATCGCGTGCTGCCGACAGCCCCACAGCACAGCGCTTAACTACTGCACCACCAGGGAGGCCCTCCCTCTATTATTTCTTTAAGTAAATTCTCTGTTCCCTTTTTAGAATACCCCTATTCTTTTGCCTTTCTTCATGGAGTCAGATAATTTCAACATGTTCATTTTCTTCTTATTTCCCTTTCTTCTTCCACCGGATTCTCTCTGCATTTCCATCTTTGAGATCACTGATCAGTCTTCTGTTTGATCTATTCTATTTCCATAGCTTTCTGCAGGATTTTTTTTTCTTCTATTGATGCTTTTACATCCTGTATCTCCATTGTTTTCTTGATTAATGCTTCCATTTCTATCTTCTGCTTGCTAACTTTATTTCTCAGGACATTGATTTGTTTTTCTTTGATCAGCTTTTCTGTGTTTTCTTCCATTTCTTTGAATTACTTCATCATGGCAATTTTGAAACCTGTATCTGCTAGGAAGAGAAGATCTCCCATGTCTTCATAGTTGACCTTTGGAGATTTATTCTTTTTCTGTAGTAAAATATTCCCTTGAGGACTCAAGGTGCCATTTATTGTATTTTTCTGTCTTCCCACTGTTTGGTTTTTTAAGTTATTATTTTTCAAATGTCTTAAGGGTGGAGAACTTCCACCTTTCCAGCAGATGGCACTCTATATTGGGGAGAACTGATCGCTAGCTGCAGGGTCAGAGGGTGGAAGAGAGACCTGGAAGGATCAGTCACTGGTGAAAGTGGTGGGTGGGGGCAGCTCATATGTGTGGTGCTTTCTGCTAGCCCTCCTCTCTTTGTGTGCAGACCTGGGGCTCTTTAGCCAGTGGCTGAGGCTTTCAATACCACTTCAAAGGATCAACTTGAATCCAGTGGGGGATGGGAGGAGAATAATGCCACTCTGTACCCTGTCTCTTGATTGGAGACCCTGCCTGGCTTCTTCACTGCTGTATCTCCACATACATCTCTTCACAGTCAAGGGTATACCTCCATGCCAGTCAGCTGTCCTCCCCCCCACCAAGGCCAATAGTGGACACAGGAGTTTAAGCTTGATCTGCTAGCTCCTGCCTCTACCACAGTCTCCAGGCATTTGTCTCCACCACCTTTCATGCATAGTGTTCAATTCCCTAGTAACCCTGCTGTTTCAGTTGTTGTTGGTCACTGATGTACACCAATACGTGGGGTCCTCAGCGTCCAGTGGCCCTCTAGATCACCTCAGATTATCCTCCCAAGAATGAAGCAGGGAATCTCCTCTGATGCCATCTTCCCCTTATTCCACAACTAATACATTTTCTTTTGTCAAAAGAAACCTGTAAGAGAATGTCTTTTTGAGTATAAGAATATAGATACATGTTCAAATATTCTCAGTTATATCTGTTATTAACGTCTTTGGGATGGAGCACCAAGTGCACATGTTCAACAATAATGGAGAGGAGAGAGGGTTAGGGGTATTTAAAAATAAAGAAAGGAAGGAAGAAAAGGAAAGAATAAAGAAGGAAAGAAAGAAAAAGAACTAGTCTACAATTTTTTGAGGTACCAAATTTCTGGACCATGCCCTTAAAGTTTATCCTTAAGAAGAAGAAAATATTTGATTAGTATTCTGTACATTTTATTAAGAAATAATAATATGTGAGAGAAATATGTCTTATTCGCTCAGTAAAATGTGATATACATTATAGTTTGCTTGCTATATTATCCCAAAGTGCGTAGTTGCAACTGGGAATCCTACTTCTAATTTATAAAATGCCATATTCTAAAATGGATTTCATAATTACATAACACAAAGCTCCCTAGATGGGGTACTCATCAGGAAAGATTTGACTAAAGTTTAAATAATTTATGTAACCAAGTCATAATAAAATTTTGAAATGGAAGATATACATTTAGCTGAATACCATATGAATTCAAACTCTGGAGTACAACAAATATATAAACAATTATGTAAAAAGAATTTTTAATATATCTACATACCTATATAGAATAAATTCAATTTTCTTTGCCTGTGAAGGGAAGAGTTAAGATGGGATATCCAATGTAATAGAAGGTGTTGAGATTTTCTTCACTGTCCTAGTCAACATCACAACACAACATCACACCAAAGTTGAGTCTATTGAATATCCAACATAGAAATGGAATCTGGAAACTTTAATAATATTCATATACCTACAAATTCTGTATTTCTAAATAATTGCTTTCTTAGCATGCACTTCTACTGACTATATTAATTTATTTGTAGCTTGTGAGTATAGCCAGTCTGGTGGCAAGCTGCAAAGGTATTAAGTTTGAAAAAATGATATTCAAACTCCTATTTGTTATTTATTACTTCTCTTATATCCTGCAAATGCTATTACTTCTTTGAACCTTTGTCCTTAATCCATAAAATAATGTTGATAATATTTACATATATAGTTATTGATAAGCATTAGTGAGTTTATATATGTAAAGTACCTAACATATAAATAACTACTAATTTACCTCTAATTTCTCTGTGAGTTTCATAACATAAGCATAGTTATTAAACTCAATAAATAGTTATTAAATGCTATGATAGGTGTAGAGAGATAGAAATTATAATGTGTCCCCCATAGATGTGCTCTTGAGGTATGTTGACATGTCAAGAAACATTCACAATAGAACAACCCCCAAACTCTTATTTTAACTTCTTAGCAAGTAGTGTGGGGCTGCTAGAGACAAAAATGTGGTACATAGTATGTTTGAAAATACTGCTTAAAACAATGAAACATTCATATAAAGATTGAGAGAAAATTATTAACAACCAGATAACTTTTCAGATAGCTTGGAGAGAAGAAGAATCAGCAAATGTATCTGGCAGAAGTAGAATAATCTAAGAATCTGAGTTAATTTGCTAGGGTTTAAATGATAAAAAAGACAAAATCCATTTTGTCTTTATTGTAGTAGATAATGAGTCAGATGTGTAATTTTAATTGAGTTCTCCGTCAGGTTATTTTTATATTGAAAAGCTATTGTTTTTTATGTAAAGTTTTAGATCCATGATGTGCGAGATGATTTTTTTTTTTTTTTGATAAATAAATGCAGGTTGACTTGAGAGAGATATAAAATGACTGCTGATGTTGTGGGTCAGGAAGGAGACTCCTCATAGTTTTCAGGGGTCTTCCACACCCTACTCAATTCTTCATCTTCTCTGTACTCAAAAATCACTAAGTCTTCATCTCATCATCTACAGGACAGACTGGCTTTCACATTTGGTTTCTTTAGAATTAGTTTCTAACCCAAAGACACATAGCAATAACTTTCCAAAAGAAATGGTTTTCTGTCATGTAAGAGAAATTTTCATGCAATCTGTTAAAAGAATATTATGTTCTCTGTTTCAGTACACCTATTTCTGCTTCCTTAATTACAAAGTTTTCAACAGTAAGGTCTGAGGAACGAGGGAAACTTCAGCTTTGAAATTTGTATCTATCTCTAATCAGCTTGCTCATCAAGGTCATGATCAGAATATCATTGAGTAACAGCTTTCTTAATAAAGATGCATAGAATAGTCAATTATACACCCTTTTCAAACTTCACACATCCGCTGTTGAAGATTCATAAATTTTTTTTCACATGGTGTTATTTGCTGATACAAGGTAAAAAGAACATTTTTTTTATCAGTATTCTAAGAAAAGTTTAAAAGGACAGAAGGCTAATTTTTACCACCACCCTCCCCCCACAAAAGTTGTTGATATTAACTTTACCTTCATTTACTTTTTAGGAAAAAGTGTGTGTGGTAGGGAAAACAGAGATAAAGAGGAGATCATAGTGGTGGTGAGGGAATGAGATGGAATAAAAAGAGGTGAAGAAATTTAGTGTCCATTATAAGTGGGAAATCTGAAAAAGGGAAAAGATTCCCAATATATATGTGTGCTGTCTAAAACTCATTTTAGGAACTTTCAAAATTTACATTTTGTTCAAAGAGGCAATAGACACTGCTCTTTGCATGTTACACCATATAGAGATTGCACCATATGGAGCTTCAGGTATTATATGTGATACAAATTTAAATGTATGGAATATTTATCTATATATATTTCTTTGAAGGTCAAGTTCTTTTTCAGCTTCACACCTCCCACAACAGTACGTATAACATTTTGTACAAATGACAAACATTCAGTAAATATTCACAGAAATCAAACTAAGAAGTATGGTTTCCAAATTAGTGTTCACTAAGGTGAAATCATTGTGACATATAGGGAAAAAAAGTATGGGACTGTTGACATAAAAAGTCTCAGCTATATTAACTTTTTAAACACAATATTGGACTCTTTAGCAAGCACATTCTCTTCCCTACAATCCAGTTCCTTCTCTGGATTATAAGGAGACTGACTAGGTAATCTCGCACTGCCTTTCTAACATTCTAAGTCTAAGACTTTAACCTTATCAGTTTCTATTAGTTTCATTTAGCATGGACAGATTGCTTAGCCAAAAATTCCACCAGATCGCCTTTGGGATTCTTTAAGATTCTATTTTCCTAATGTTGTTATTTTAAGATAAAAAGCTGAGAGAATACCTCAAAGGAGAATGATAAAATGCATTTATTTACAACTTATGACAATATTGTCTACATTATTAGACATTGTAAACTATCCCTAGTAATGATAGATACTGTATATTCAGTGGTATATATTGTATGTTCCAGGCTAGTCACTTAAGAAATATGCTGTCTTTATCTCTTAACCCTGATACGTCGACCTCATTTTAATTGCACGGGTATCTCTCCTCAACAACATAGCTTAAAATCAATATGACAATCACAAGCATAAAGGCAGAGGTCAATTAGGAGCACAGTTTAATAATGGATCCTGCTCCTCATTAGATGGTAACCCCCAGAGTTTGAGGAATGATAGTGTGCAAATTTTTATTTATAATTTATATTTATAAATATACTAATATCAGTATTTTTAAAAAGAACTTAATATCTCCAAAAGAGAGACTTTAGGAATATTTGTATAGATCTTACTTGTGCTAATGTATTTTACTAGAAATATCCTTTGTCCTATTTTCAGTTTGTTCTATTGAAATTGGCTCTTCTTTAATAGCAGATGAACTAAAGATTTATTGTCCTCAGAACATGTGGAAATTAGAAAATGGACTAATGGAATCCATTAATATCCTCTCAACAATTAGATGAATTGTAGATCAATACAGCATATTAATAGAGTCAAACTGATTTATATAAATATCTCACAGGGACTGCCCCAGGAGATAGCGCTAGCGGCAAATGTCATGAAAAGAACAAAAAAAAAAAAAAAAATCATACTTACAAGACAAAGGCCTCCTTCCAAACTTGTATTTTAACAACTTTGTTTAAAATAAGTCTGTATTGTTTCACTATAGTACCACTTCTGATAGAATAATGGATATCTAATCATAGCAAAGTGAACAGCATTCCTGTCAATAACTAAATAAATGCATTATTTGTCATATATTCCACAGTAGTATGTTTGTGTTATTTTTAAAAAGTTCTTAGATAATAATTGCTGTTTATGTTTAGATGCCATTTTCATTTCAGTATACAAGTAACTCTGAAAAAAGAGGATTGATTATAAAAAGGACTAATGGATATAAGTTGCCCTCCCCATACACGTTCTCCATAAACCTCAAAGCCTAACCTCAAAAATAAAAAAAAAAAGAATTCCAAAGAAAAATTACTGCTAAAATACTTTGTGTTAAACTAGCATTAGACATAAAAATAAAATAATGCCTGAATGGTTTAAGAGACTAATTAAGATTTTAATGTGGTCTCATTCCCAGGAAAATATTAGGAATTGTGATTTAAGAAGCTTTGTGTTTCACAAATTAAAACAAAAACAACTGAGGCTGTCAATCTATTAAAATGTTCCAGAATTGAGATTTAATAAAAATATTTAATTAATTTATTTTAGGATCACATTTTATCATTATCAGTGAGGATCACTAGGAAAACAGAGAATGGTATGAACTGCCCACAGTAACATTTTTTTTCAAAGGAGGTCAAAAGGTAGAGCTTGGTAGTTCAGCAAGAAAAAGAAAGCAAACTATAAATTATCTTCTGCAGAAGGACAGCGTGTTCAGTCAGACACTAAGGCTTTTTTGTTTTTTGGTTTTATTTTTTCATTGCTCACGGTACTCTGACACCCTTGCTTATGAGATTATATTTAACAAATGCACTGCTGGACCTCTGGGGCACTCAGCTCTCAATAACTGGTTAGGAGACATACATTCATGTCTCCTTAAAGGATATAGGCACAATGGTAGGAACCATTTGACACTGTACAATTTGGAGCAGGATGCAGTAAAAGAAGTCAGCTTTAATTCTGGAGGAAAGGTGGAAAAAAGCCCAAACATCCTTTTCCATTTAACGTTGACAGCACACAGAAATAAAAAGCAAAAAGGAAGCATAAGATAAGTCAAAAGCTGTTTCTTATTATACTGATTCTTAAGAGGAAAAAAATAGCACATATTAGGCCAACATGAGGTATTGATTGTCATATCACTGATTATGAATTTAATTTCCATTAACATCGAAGCTAGAAGCACTTTCATTGACATTCAATAACAAGCCACTGTTGCTTAAATGCACCTTAAGTTCCTGTGCAGCGTCCAAAGGCAAGGTTTATGTAATTTAATTTTATAGTGCATATTTGAAAGCATCAGATGAAAGATAGCTGACTCATGTTGGTCAATAAGAAAGTAAATTTTTCCTTCCCAATTGGTGATGCATTGTAAGGCCACTCTATTAATACAATTGAATACTCAGAGATTACTCTAATCCCTTTTTTCAGGATGGAAGGGATTGACAGCACAAATCAAGGGATAGAAACACAAGCTCTTTTTAAAATGACCCACAAAGGTGGTGGTTGTTCATCAAACTGACATTTCAAGGTTTTTCCACAGAAGTCTATTCATTTCCACAAATGCCTTACAGGGAACATGAAGCTAAAACCAGAAGTAATTTGATCATTGCCAACTAAATGTTCTCTGAAGAATTTACGCATTCTTAAACTTGTAACAGTGACACAAAATTAAATAGGAAGAAAGGAAAATGTTGAGAAGGAGCAGAAAGTGTTCAGAGGAATAATACTAACTTCACAAGTTTAGTTCCCTGATTCCCAGGGTTCACTTAGGGGTAAGATTTTCTATCTCCTTAGTTCAAGAACTGATGGTATTCTGTGAGAGTGTTAGTGCCAGACCCAAGGGGTACCCAGGGACCTGAAACTGTGAGGAATGCATTCTCTAAAAAGGGGTCAGTCCAGCCATCTGTACACACATAGGCAAAGGAAGCAGATTCTTAGTGTGAAAGATTTTTAACAGAATTTGTAGGCCTGGAGAGAGAAAAAGAGTAAATTTCAAATAACGGCAAACTCAAAATATTACACATCATGGGCAAATTCCCAGTCAAACAGGCTCAACCTGAAACAGGGCAACTGAGGCCCAAAATCTTGCCATAAGTCTAAGATACCTTCTGGCAGGGAACCACAAGAAATAGGTTAAGCAGGTACCAGAAAGCTAGGGCAGGACAGACTACATTCATTATAAAGCATGTACTTCACCATGAAGTCAAGATAACAGCTGCCATTGTCTCTGCCAAGGACCACGAGCAGCTTCCTCTTGTATTTCTCACCCACATGTCCCTTCCAAATATCTCTCCATGGCTCTGTGTATGTCCCTCCTCCACATGTCCCCCCCAAGTACCTCTTCACATGTGCCTCTACCTGTCTCTCCTCCTCTATTTATTGATATAAATCCACCTCATTTCTTCCCAGCGCCCCCCCCCCCATTCATTTAGTCTGTATTGGCATTCATGGCATTCTGGGGCTTGTAATCTAAGGCAAGTGCATGTAAGTGGGAGTGGGGAAAATGGTGTCCATTCAGTGCCCCCCCCCCACCTTTTCTCTTGCTACCCATGTATCTGTAACGAGAGAAAATTGGATGAGAATACCAACTTGAAGTTCTGAATACATTATTTCAGCTTTCTGATTCTGGTGTCTAAATCACATTTCCTAATAGAGATAATTAAAACAATACCTAACAAAACCTAATAATACAAAAGGCGCCCCTGTCAAGCCTTTTGCTTGGATTACTCCTTTTACATGCCACAACAGCCCTAATAGCAGAGGCAATGATCATCCTGATGTTCTCAAGGTAAGATAAAATACTCCCCAGGAAGACAGTTATTAAACAGTGTAGCAGAGATCTGTGTGGCTTGGTTTTGTTTTGCCAATTTTTGTTTTGTTGTGTGTGTGTGTTTTTAAGTAACATTGGTTTATAGCATTATGGGTTTCAAATATACAACTTATAAATTGGCATTTATATATAACTACATTATGTTCACTACCAAAAGTCTAGTTTCCATCCATCCCATACAATAAACCTCTTTTATATGATTTACTCCCCTTGCGTGCAACTTTTAACAGGTCTCTAGTTCCCAATTCCAGCACATTCCTTCCTGGGACTGTGCTGTGAATGTGCCAGTCACCACCTACATGTGGTTACTTCAATGTAAATTGATAAAAATTAAGCTTAAAAACTCATTTCCTCAATACAATAACCACAATTCTAGCATTCAACAGCTACTCTAGTTCACAGTGCAGATTGAACACTTCCATCATGGAAGACAGTTCTACTGGCCGGCCCTGTCCTAGGATATTTGCTTTCCCTTGATGATACTGTAAACCTTCTCTTCTCTTTCCCAAAATACTTTAAACCATAATTAGGTCCACAGAGAATATGTGAGCTGTGGTGAATCTTTTCTTCCCACTCCCCAGGAAAGAGCTACCATCCTTTCATTTAGAGAAAATTGTTCTATCCCACTTCTCAAAACAAATCTGTTTTAATGATAAAAATTATTAGGAAGGAAAGTTTAAAAAGTATTGTCAAGTAGAAATGTGAAGGCTGCCCCGTGGGAATCAATGTGGATTTTTCACCAAACCATCTGTATGATCTTTGACAGCAAAGAAAGAAAAGCAAGTAAGATTATTATGAAGCATATTTTATAGTGTTGATGTTATTTTGGCATCACATAAAGTACTGATGAAATTTCACTAGGGAATGCAGCTATGTACTGTTTTGCATAGAATGCTATAGGAGGACATCCTAAGTCTGAGAACACACATCAGAGAATAATCAAAATGATTCAATGCTGAATCATGACTAAGAATTATCCAGTCTTGGCCTGAGTCCTAGACAAAAAGAAGATGTTAAGGAATATCATGAAGGTAAATGAGATCCAGAAGGGAGCAGAACAGGTTAAGACCAATAGTCTTGCAATAATCACAATTTAATTTAATGTTAGCTAATAGTATAAAATGTTGATCATTAAACTAAAAATTAAATGTTAGGCAGTATACCCAAAAATCAATGTCCAAACATCATTAAAAAAGCCAATTAGACAGAATTTCAATTGTACTTTTTGAAGAAATAAAAAGAAAATACCCCCCAAAAGCTGAAAAGACTAACATGACTTCAGTTGATCTAGGAAAATATGTGAAATATGAAATAAAGAATCAGGACCATTGTCTATCATACCAGTTGGCTTACTTGTAGCTTTTCTTCCTAGGGTGAAGGTGTATAACCTTAGGAAATAATTTACTACATTAATCTTTAACATGTCTTTGAATACTCGCACAAATTCTTTGTGCACGTATGAAAAAACAGCCTTAAAACCTTAATTTTTTTATATAGCCCACCCCCTAAATTTCACAAGTGAGGATATGGTCAATAATTCAACCAAGGTCACTCAGCTTGTTGGTGACAGTGTTAGTATTGAAATCATGGCACCAGATGAATAATTACCATCAATAAAATAGCAAGCAGCAGCAACTCTTCCAATTTCGCCTGAGAACTCAAGAAGTTTGAATGAGATAATCTCTAGAGTCCTGCCAACTATAACATTTTGAGAATTATTTTCTAATCAAGAATACAGTTTTTAGGGCCTCCCTGGTGGCGCAGCGGTTGAGCGCTGCACTGTGGAACTGTGGGCAGCAGGTGATGCAAGTTCGACACCCAGCCAGGGAGGATCCCACATGGGGCGGCAGATCTCTCCTGTCTCGCCCACTGCTCCCCTCAGCAGTGTATTTCTGATCTGCCTGTTCTGCTCCCCACTCTGTCTCTGGTGAATCCTCTCGCTGCCCCATGCCTCTGGCCTGTACCCCAGCTTGTATTTATAAATAAATCTTAAAAAAAAAAAAGAATACAGTTTTTAATTTGTGTTTTAGAATAAAAAATTTTAAACCAAAGAAGAAAAATATTTCAAGTCCCATGAAATCACCATCCATGGAAAACTACTGTATCTATCACAGAAGTTGCTATAGAAACACAGATGTTGATCCAACCAGAGATGCTCTGTGTAGAACACACTGCAAACATCTCTTTAAGCTCGACTCCATGTCTCTTTTATCTTTGTATTTTTAAAACCTGGAGCAATGCCTAGAACATAAAAATGTTTATTGATTGAATTGAATTCTTAATTGTAGAGATGAGGAAATTGAGGCTGAACTTGGCTAGGGGCTTATCATTCTATAGATCTTATCCATGAATTTTCATCTTGACAATATTGCCCCCAAAGGGTTGAACATTATTTCTTAGGAGTGAAAAGAATCTTAAACACAGACATGAAAAGAGTGTATAAATAGATGTATTGTATTGCTGGGGTATTAAGATTTCATGAGGAAGGGACAATTATAAAAAAATCTGAAAGGGGACATATTTCATATTTGGGGACAAATATGAAAGAAAAAAAGAAAATTGAGAAACACTGGTCTAAACCTATAGGGATTCCATAAAGCAAAAAATAAATGTTGTAATACCAGGAGAGAGAGACCACTTCTTAAAAATCAATCCTATTTTGGCCTCAAAAATGTTTAAAATGTTTTCCATTGTATTTTCTGGCTCTAAGATGGTTCCAATTGTATATATATATATATATATATATATATATATATAAAATTTAAGAAGTTCCCCTTTTCCCCTTGAGCAGGGAATTCCATTAATAGATCTATCCAATTTCAGAGGAAAGTTACCAAAATGGTTCTATTTTGTTAAAGCTTTACTTTATATTCTATACAAAGTCATGTGTCCCAGCATTGCCAGTTCTCTGGGAAACTCCATTACTCCAGGGAACCCCAATTCTCCCTGTGATCTTCCCGGCATCACGACCTCCTACATTCATCTGACCCATGATCTTTGCCCTCTAAATAAGGGTATGAGAATTTGGTGGAACCCCTTTTCCACACTCCTTGAAGCCTAAGTCTCTCTCCAAAGCTCTTATGCCTGCATTAGAGGGAAAGTGCAGCTAAGCAAGTTGGTAACTTAAACAAAAGACCTGTGGTGTATGGTATTATATCTCCTCCCAAGCCTTGAGGCCCTCTCCTTTGGCTTCATTGTCCAATAGGAGATTGCCCTCTCTCACTTAAAGTAAGATGAGGAAGTAACTTTTCTCATCAATACTGTTCTCCCATGAAATGGAACTGTCCTTTCCAGTTCCTTTCTCTGCTCTCCTATCCCTCCTCCCCTCTCTCCCTCCCAACATACCCTCCTCCTGCTTCATTCTCAAGTTGGCTGCACTGTTAGGAGGTGGAAGGCATCTACAAACAGTGCTTCTCAAAACATCAGACATGGCGCACTTACAAGTTTCCCCTGATATCTGAAAGTAGAACATTCCTACTTGATGAGATTTGGTAGATTATTTTTTGGATCTTGGAATTCTCAAAAATTTTTCCATATTTGTTAATATGTTCCTAGGCTCAAAAAATAACCTACCAAATAGAATGTTTTAATTTGGGATGTTGGGTGAACCCTGTGCATTATTCTCAGTGCTTTCTTCATCCTGTGAGTCTAATTTGCTAATTCAAGCTCTAGGCCCCTAAAATCATAACTTTCATAACCTCATCAACTAGCTGTCACTTAGTTTCAGAAGTAGTAAGCAATTAATACACACTGTTTCATGTTCTTGTCATAACCAACCAATGAGGAAAACATTATTTTCTTCCTTTTGGAGTCTTCAAAGTCAAACAACTTTTCTAAGTCACATAATACCAGTAATTCAGCTACTGATGGAATCTGAACCAATAGGAGTCTCAAGCCCAAGCTTTTAATCAGTACTTACATTTAAGTGACAGTGACTTAAGATTAATTTGACTGGAAACCAGCTTGATACATTTCCTTTGAGGGCCTACCACATGGCCTACCAGGAAACCTAAAAATTGGGGCTTTAAAAAACCATACACCATTGTATTTACTTTTTACATGAACTGAGAGAAGTGTTTCTTATGGGAGGTTAAATATTGGATAATAGTGTGATGGCACACAGGCATTTGCGGGGAGTATTAGGACACTTTTCCTATTACTGACTGTATTCAGTAAGTGTTGTGTAAAGAAACAGAAAGGAAAGGTTCTGCATAAGTAATAAGAATGATTCCAAAGTAATTTCCGAGCATTTGGGGCCACCATAAATGAATCAGAGCACTGCATCATCCTTTCTGGTTGATAGATGAAGAGCCTATGATATGGTTGGCCAAGAATTCTGGACCCCTGTGCCATCTCTGATTCATCTGTATCATCACCAGGGCCTGAATCACAGTTGTGTGACCTCAATTGATTGATTAAAAACAGGAGAGAAAAGAGGGAAAGATTTTCTTTAACTTAGAATTTGTTATGTTTTATTTATTACTTACAAATCCTTGTACTCCCATCTGCATATTTATAGTTTCTAAAATTTACTATTAATCTCACAGATGTTTATATTGTAGATATGCTTCTAATACTCTGCAAAATATCAATTTCTTACAGATGTGTATTTAGCTTTCTAGTTCCCATAGATCATCTATGAGCAGACGGGTTGACTCTAGAGGTAATCCAATGATCTTCTGATGGTAGCTATGGGAAAGTTCCAGTGGCTGCCTGAAAAGGCACTAAAAATTCTGTTGTAACTCTTACCAATGGCATTGGATCTTCTTTCTCTTGTACAGATATTATAAGGTCTCAGGATTTCTCTTGTATAGATATTACAAGGTTCCCTAAAGCCCTCCTAGGCTACTTTCATTAATACCTAAGTGGGAAGTATGTTCCTTCAATCCCCATTTTTTATCACAAATGGATGTTGAATCTTTGTGAAATGATTTCTCTGTACCTGTTCATATGATCAAATGATTTTTATCTTTCCTTTTATTGATGTGGTGAATCACACTGATTGATATGCAGATGCCAAACCATCCTTTTAACCCTGGAAAAGAATTCCACCTGATCATAATGTATGCATCTTTGATGTTGGGTTTGGTTTGCCAAGATTTTGTTTAGGAAAATGAAGCTTTGCTTACTGTTAGTGGGAATACAGACTTGTTGAAGCCTTATGGAAAAGAGCATGGAGGTTTCTCAAAATATCAAAAGTAGACCTACCATGTGATCCACAATCCACTCCTAAGTATCTGCCCTAAAATTACAAAATCATGAATTTGAAGGACTATATGCACTCCTATGTTCACTGCAGCACAGCTTACAATAACCAGTTATGGAAAGTTATGGAAACAGACTAAATTCCCAAAAACAGAGCAGCAGATTAAGAAGTTGTGGTATATATATATATATGTGTGTGTGTGTGTGTGTGTGTGTGTGTGTGTGTGTGTGTGTGTGTGTGTGTATATATGCAATGGAATACTGTTTGCCTCTGAAACAAACAAACAAAAAGTTAAAATCTTGCCATTTGCAACAACATGGATAGAAATGTAAGGGGTCATTTTAAGAGAAAATTTTCAGAAAGAGAAATACAAATACAGAATTATTTCATGCATTTGTGAAATATAGAGAAAAAATACAGACAAACTAGACCAAAATAAACCTTAGAAATATGACTAGTATTGGAGCTACTGGAGGGGGGATGTTAGGGAATAAAAAAAGGGAGGTGGGGACAAAAGGGATGAAAAAAGGTTAATCCACCCAGTGAACACAGGTGGTGGATTAATACTGCTTTGGTAGTGGGTATGCTGTATTATTGGATATATGAAGTGGTACATATGAAGTGTATATGTGGTGTGGGTCTATTTCCTTAAATCATATTAGTGATTTTGTAATCTTCAGGTAGATACCTAGGAGTGGATTTGCTAGACTATATGGTGGATCTACTTTTAATATTTTGAGGAAACTCCATACTATTTTCCATAGGGAACCAGTCTAATATTCCCACCAACAGTGTAAGAGGGTTCCTTTTTCTCTAAACCCTTACCAACATTTGTTATTTCTGGTCTTTTACATATGTGCCATTCTCAAAGGGGTTAAGTGGTATCTCATTATAGTTTTGCTTGACATTTCCATCATGATAAGTGATGCTGAATTTTTTTCATGTGCTTTTTGGTTGCTTGTATGTCTTCTTTGGAGGAGTGTCTATCTCTCTAACCATTTTTTTTATTGGGTTCCTAGTTAGCTTTTCATTGAGTTGTATGAGTTTTTGCATATGTTGGATATTAGCCCCTTGTTGTATATATGATGTGCAAATATTTTTGCCCACTCAGTAGCGTTTATTTTGCTTAATTATAGTTTCTTTCACTGAACAGAAGTTGTTGTTTTTTTTTTTTTTACTTTGCTGTAGTTTTTGGTTTTTTTTTTTGTTGTTGTTGTTTCTTTGCTGTACTTCCATTTGTTTATTTTTGCTTTTACTTTCCTTGCCATTGGAGTAGAGAACCCAAAGACATCACTGTAGCAAATGTCATGAAGTGTTTTGTCCAAGTTTTCTTCTAAGTATTTTATGATTCCTGGTCTTGCATCTAAGTCTTTAATGCATTTGAATTAATTTGTATGTGTAGTATGAGAGGGTGATCTTGCTCTGTTTTTCTTCATGTGGCTGTCCAGGTTTCCCAGCACCATTTGTTGAAAAGACTTTCATTTCTCCACTTACGCTCTTAATGTTTTGTCATAGATTACTACCCAGATAAATGGTTTATTTGGGAGATATCAAGTCTGTACTGTTGATCTATTTATCTGTTTTTATCTCAATACCATGCTGTTTTGATCATTTTATCCTTGTAGTATTGTTTGAAGTTTAGGAGTATGATACCTCCATTCTTCTTGTGTGTGTGTGTGTGTGTGTCAAATTGTTTTGGCTATTCAGGGTGTTTTCTGGTGCCATCCATATAAATTTCAGCAATGCTTGCTCTATTTCTTTAAGGAATTCCATTGAAAATTGACAGGGATTACTTGAATCTGTATATTGCTATGGATAATACAGACATTTTAATAATGTTTATTTTTCCATTCTATAGCCATGGAATATCTTCACACTCAATTTTGTAAATTCTTTGCTAAATCTTAGTTTTCTCATCCGGGAAATAGAATTGCTACTCTACTGATGTCTTAGAGATTGCAGTACCCACTGCCAGTGTTTGGGACCAGGGGTTGAGTAAGAGGCAGTGTCTTCTCCCAGCTGCCTGTGGATGCGCCTCATCCATAATAGCTTACCACAGATTCACTTTTCAGTTCCACCCACAAAAGATTCTTTTAGAGCCACCATTATAAGTCGCAGTACAATTCTGTGGTATAATAATATAAAAGCATTGATAAGTAAGATTTTTTTTTGGAAACTTTTTTTTTAACTCAGTCTAAAAGTACCTTTTTGAGGATCTCCTGTATGTGAAACACTGTTCTGGGCATTTGTGAGGTATCAGTGAATAAAACAAAACCCCTGCTTTCAGAAAGCTTAGTTTCTAACTATAAAGACCATCAGCCCCACATCCTTCTGCAAAGGCTACAAGCCAAGGGATCTGCTATGTATTATCACATAATATGTATTTTATTTTAAAATATGGCCTAATGTAAAAAAAAAAAAAAGTTTAAAAGTAAGAAGAGCAAGAACGAATGAGAAACATGGGGGTAGTAAAAAGCATTAAATATAGTCAAATATAGAACTAAATAAAGTTTTAATTCAATCTCCTGCAAAGTTTAGAAGTTGGGGAAAACTTTTCTACCTCATGACGTTGTAGACTATTTCAGTTTATTTTATCAGTCATGTGTGAAGACTAAATAAGAACAAATAGTGAATGTATTGTATTTTATTTCCCTCATTCAACTTTCAAGAAATAGTTTCAAACATATTTGTTTAGTCCTAATTTCCATTTATTAATGTATTTATTAAGCATCTTCTATATGAAGTTGCTGTGCTAGATGGTTTAGATAGTAGTTTACCACTATGGATATATACTTTCATGTAATAGTGTACTATATAGAATATTTATATATCATCGTGTACATATATGCAGATATATATATTATCATAATTATTATTATATATCATCTATATGATATATAATATCATCTGTATGACATATAATATCACAGTTGTTATCCCTGTTACATAGGTAAGAAAACAGATATCAGAAACTGAATGACTGACTCAAAATCACCCTGCTAGTAGTAAATGGAGAGGTGTCATTTCATTAATTTTCTATTTCCCTGAGCCTATGTATCCTAATCCTTATATTAAAGGATGATAATAATTATTTTGTAAAGATGTTCTACATATTACAAATAATATATGAAAAGTTGCTGTGTGAAAGTGCCTGGGACATATGTCAAGTGGGGATACTTCATGCACAAAAATGGAGGGACATCTGCATCAAAACTCCATTACTGGTTGCATGGGAAACTCAATGTTCTCCCCAATATTTCCATAATCACCAGTAGTTAATATTTCCCCTCTATGATATCCTAATTCTAGCAAAATCGTTGCTCCTTCATTTTATAGCTAGTCATGGAATTGCTCTAGCGATGGAACAGCAGCAAGTTAAAATTAAACGTCCTTGTTCATTTAACCCCTTGGTTACTTCAGCCAAATGATCTCCAGCGCCATACATTGCTCACTGGGAGCAGGGTAGCACTCTCTCCTATCATGGCCTCAAGGCTTCAGCCTTAGCTGCAAGCAGACTATCGAGGCATTTGCTAAGGCAAATGATACTCCTTAGGATGATCCTTGATACCAGCTGATAAAATAAGTGTTCCTGTGCTCTATTCCAGTTATCTCACTATTATCGCCTAAAGTACCTAAGGGGTGCCTCATTTATACATAATTGACTGGCTTTCTAACCTGGGGACCCAGATACTTGCTGAATGAATGACTGTGGATGAGCATCCTGCTGCTCATTTTCTCAGTTGTAAAACAAGGAACTTGGACTAGATGCCCAATAATTTTTTTTTAAATATATATTTTTATTGTTATTTATGTCTTTTACATTTTGTATTCCCCTTGGGTAGCCCACCACCAATTCACCCGTGATCCATCTCCATGGTCCCTTGTGTTCTTTTCTATTCCATTTTGTGCCCTTTTCCTTCCCTCCCTCCGCCTCCCTCCTCCCCCCCCCCCACTGATTGTCTCTCTCCCACCCGGCCTCCCTATA
>PVIJ01007753.1:0-79964 GCA_004024925.1 Scalopus aquaticus
TTTTTTTTTTTTTTTTTTGGTAATAGTAATTCTGGTGGATACTTTTGATTAGCATTTCCTAAATGATTAGTGATGTTGAGTATTTTTTCATATGCTTATTGATTATTTATATATCTTCTTTGGAGAAGTGTCTAAGTCTTTTGCCCATTTTTTTGGATAAGATTATTGTTTTGTTATGGAGTTTTAGGAGTTCTATATATGTATGGGGTGTTAATACCTTACCATACATGTAACTTGCAAATATTATGTCCTATTCTGTGGATTGGCTTTTTCACTCGGTTTTTTAGAGTCTTTTGATGCATAATTAAAAATTCATGAAGGCAATTTGCCTATTTTTTCTTTTGTTAGCTGTACCTTTGATCGTTTCTAAGAAATCATTACATACAAGCTGGGGTACAGGCCAGAGGTGTGGGACGGCGAGAGGGTTCCCCAGAGACAGAGTGGGGAGCAGAACAGGCAGATCGACGGAAATACACTGCTGAGGGGAGCAGTGGGCGAGGCAGGAGAGGTCTGCTGCGCCATGTGGGAATCTCCCTGGCCAGGTGTCGAACTTGTGTTGCCGCTGCCAACAGCTCCACAGCATAGCGCTTAACCGCTGCACCACCAAGGAGGCCCTTCATTCGTCCTTTTAAATTTATTTAGAACTCTATATTAAAAAGTCACATCATGGGGCCTCCCTGGTGGCGCAGCAGTTAAGCGCTGCGCTGTGGAGCTGTCAGCAGCAGCAATGCGAGTTCGACGCCCAGCCAGGGAGAATCCCACATGGCGCGGCAGACCTCTCCTGCCTCGCCCGCTGCTCCCCTCAGCAGTGTATTTCTGATCTGCCTGTTCTGCTGCCCACTCTGTCTCTGGTGAGCCCTCTCGCCGCCCCACGCCTCTGGTCTGTATCCCAGCTTGTATATATAAATAAATAAATCTTAAAAAAAAAAAAAGTCACATCATCTGTGAAGAGAAAATTTTACTTTTCCTTTCCAATTTGAATGCCTTTTTTTTTCTTGCCCAGTTGCTTTGGTTATCACTTCCATCATTATGTTTATTAGTTGTGTAAAAGTAAGAATGCTAAAAATGTTCAGAATGTTTAAAATGGCCACTGACAAAGGTTAAAAACCGACGTCAGTGGCAGCAAGGTGCCAAAGCCTGGCGACAAGCAGCCGTAAAACATCAAGGTCTGTAACCCTAAGATAGGCTCCCCCTTGCCAGGGGCAAAGGTTCCAGGGCCATCTGCTCCTTAGGAACACGCGACCACCCAAGCCCTGGAGTCATGCCATAACCCCTATGACTTGTTGCCTGCGAAATTGCCTTTATAAGCTGACCCAATTCTGTACTCAGGGTCCTCATTTTGCCTACGGGACTGCTGCATTGGTATACCGGGCTGATTTGGACCCTAGCTTGAGCTAGTAAATAAACCACCGTTTTGTTGTTGCATCAAATTTTGCCTCGGTTGTTTTTGAACCTGTGCTATACTTTAACAGTTGTAGTTAAAGTAAATATCTTATCTTGTTCCTTATTTTAGAAGAAAAACTTTTAGCCTTTCATCATTTAGAGAGATATTCTCTATGGGATTTTAATATATTGCTTGTGTAATGTTAAGCTATACAAGCACTTCTGTTCCTAGATTTGAGTGTTTTTATCATGAAAGGATGTTAAGTTTTGTCAAATGCTTTTTCCATATCAATTGAGGTGATCATATGGCCATTTTCCCTTCATTTTATTAATGTGGTATATTACATTGATCATTTTTCCTATGTTTAAAAGTTCTTGCATTGCTGGAATAAATTACACATGCTCATGGCACATAATTCTTTTAGAATGCTGCTGAATTTGGATTGCTAAAATTTTGTTGAGGATATCTACATCGATGTTAATAAGGCATATTGATCTGCAGCATTTTTTTTCTTGTATCTTTGTCTAAATTTGGTATCATAGTATTGCTGGCCTCATAAATTGAGTTAGAGAGTGTCCCTCCCTTTTCAATTTTTTGAAATGTCTATTTTATGTTTGTTCGAATTCATCAGTGAAGTCATCATACTAAGTGGTAATCCTTTAGCAGGAGATTTTTGATTACTGATTAAATACTTTTACTAGTTATAGGTTAATTCAGACTTTATTTCTTTGTGGTATAGTTGTGGTAAGTTTTGTGTTTCTAGGACTTTTTTTTATCTATGTTATCCAATTTGTTAGTATATGGTTGCTTATAGTACTTTCTCATAATCCTTAATATTGATTTCAATAATTTGAGTATTCTCTCTTTTATTTGTAGTTCATTCAGCTAAAGTTTTGTCACTTTAATTATCTTTTAAAATAATCTTTGATATTGTTGATTTTCTCTATTACTACTCTAGTCTCTATTTCATTTATCTCTGCTCTGCTCTACTCCTTATTATTACTTTCCCTGTATTAGTTTTGGGTTTAGTTCTTCTTTTTCTAGTTTATTAAATTGTAAAATCAAGTTGTTGTTTTGAGTTCTTTCTTGTTTTGTGTCTCTTGAATCGTTGTTGTAGGTTGGCATGTAGTCTGAGTCCAGACAGCTCTTAGTGGAATTTTGAAGAGCACAGGTATCAATTTCCGTAGACTTTTGTTGCATCAAAATACAATTGTGCCAAGATCCAGAAATCAGGGGAATGGTTGCCTTAAGACCTGGAAATCTGAACTAAATTTTTGGCATTGCTGCTAACTACCTGCATGGACTCGAGCAAGGTCAAGCCTCATTTTCCTCAATTATAAATGTATAGGATTATTATTTTCATCTTTAAGGGGTATAGTGAGGGTACAATAAAATAGCTTTTGTCAAAGTACAAAATAAAAAATATAAAGATAGGTATTTCTCTGACAACTGTGAACTTCTTAGAGGCAAAGAACTGTGCCATTTCTCCTTCTAGTGAATGAATTCCATGGCAGTATAACTGTGCTTGAATTACATATAGGGGCCCTGTAGCTCTATCATTTAGCACATAATGGGCACTCAGCAAATGTCAATTGAAAGAATGAACTAATTATTCTTACCTTGAATGGTAACTTGTGTGACCTTTGGCAAGTCATTCACCATCTGGAGCCCTCAGTTCTACCTCCTATTTGTGCTGTTCTTGCATCAACAGGAATTCCTTTAGGGGTCAGTTCTTCTCCAGCTAAAGCCAGCACCAACACTAACGTTTGCCATTATCATGAAAGAAGCCCCAAGACTTTGTTAGATGTGGTTCCATTGGGATGACTGAGCTGAAATAGGAGCAAAACAAGCGGAAGGAGTAGTATTGGCTTATCTTAGTGTTTCTTTGTCTGCTTCTTATCATCGTTCTTGCTTCACTAACACACACACTCACACATGCACACGTACACACCGAAAATGCAGACACATACATACACACACCGTCTGCTCTCTTTTATTCAGAAAGACACACATGCACCTCCTAAGCATTACTTTAGGGTTGGATTTCCAACATCTTCTTTTATCTGAAATTCACTGTGCACTTGCCACTTGGCAGAGCCTGCAAACAGCTCAGTGGGTGTTTTATAGTCAGCACTAAGAAAAAAAATTGCCACAGCTCTAATAAAGTTTTCCTTATTGTTGTAACTGTTGGCAAAGGCAAATGTCTGGGGAGATTGACTGCCTGAAAAGCTTCATTATGCTGCAAGAATATTTTTGATAGAATTTCAACAGCTTCTGTCTGACTGTCAACTTCATTGTGTGGATTTTTAAAGTCATCCGTTACCCCACCCTAATTGGTCCTCAAACTCACAAAAACATTTAGGTCAGTTGTTGAGTATCTGAAACTTTCCAAATCATTAGCAGGTAGAATTACCAGGTAGCAGGCAGTGTTTGCTTATAATTCATTAAAGGGGGCTGCAGTGGGGGTAACTGTCATTTTGAGTGGCCCTGCAATCATGTCTAATATAAAGTGTCAATAGAGAGTTTATTTCTGTGTTTTTGTTCTCACTGCCAGATTGCGAGTAATCCAGGCTTACAGTAAGACTTTAGGAATCCAGGCTCAAAGTAAGACAGATATTTGGAACATGTGAATTTTAAGGAAAAATATTCCCCAGCAACCCAAAATATGTAAAAAAGCATTTGGGAACCATTCATCTATGTGACTTCGTTGATTATTTCAACCTATATATTCAAGGTAAATACATAATATATGATAAAAACAAGAGGAACTTTAAGTTTTTACCAAGCAGCAAAGCTACACTATACCAGCTGGATTGGGGGTAGGGGATGGCACAGATGAGGGTCTTTTAATGCTTGTTAATGCTTGCTTAGTAATATCAGTGGCTGCTACCATAGCAAGGCTTCTGCTTTTGACTATTATCCTTCCTCTCTTAATTCTGCACTGAACTGTTTCCAGTTTAAGATAGATAGATTTGCCAAAACAACAGAACCTATATTGCATATAAAACATGTCTAGATTTATAGAGTGCCAGTTCAGAAGCACATTTTTCCATTAGCATAGTCTGGATCTTGGCTGACTTCAAATTTTGAGGCTGCTCTTGGGGAATAGTCCTGATTCAAGCCCTTGTGAATTCCCCTGACTGCTTCACTCTCACAAATACCTTCTGTTTTTCAAGTCCTCTTGATTGGAGAAAATCATTTCTGTTTTACATTTAAAGGCAGGTCCCATTTTCTTCCTTTCCTTCTTTTATTTTTTCCTTCTATTCTTCTGACTCACATATAGAACCAAGATGTTGGGTTCCAGAAGCCCATATGCTAATTCACAGATGGCTTTTAAGGATGACTTTTTTTCTTGCCATTTGAATCATTGAGGTAATGTGCTTTATTTTCCAATACAGAATAAAAAACACTCTAAATAGACATCAGTGTCATATGGCGCCTAACAATTTCCTCAGGTACTGCAATCAATGTAGCTTGGTAATGGTACAGAGTGAGACACAAATTTTACTATGAGCTTTTCTTGGACTTGCTTTCTTGAAGATTTCATTTTAAAGTTGAATTCTAAAAATGCTGCTGATACAACAGCTGGTATGCAGCATTTGTTTTGAATTTATTTCTAATCAAGATAAATAGATTCTCTTCACAGATAAAAGAAAAAGTAGTCTGGAAAAAAAGTAGTGCACATATAATAAACACATTCCTTTAATATATTTTAACTTTAAGTAAGTATAATCAGTTTTTCTGTAGTAAGCAAACAGTGTGCAGAGAAATGTGTTTTTATGTGGCATTGTTGTTGACATTCAGTAATCTATTTAGGTTTAGTAGGTCATCACACAAAGGGAGAACCAAACTTGAGAAAGCAATTCCATTGGAAACTTACCTTTATAACATTCAGATGATTAAAAATCTAGTCCCCTTCCCCACTCCTTTTATTAAGCAGCCATCAGTAAATACAAGGTGATCCCTGTAACTTTTGGTATAAAGAACAGAAAATGTGTTACAAGCCTATCCATGATATAACTAAGCTTCATTGCTTAAGTCCCACGCTGATGGAGATTTCTGATAAATTCTGAGGCAACCTGACAGATGTGTCATAATGTCTAATCCCTTTAAACACCCAAAGCTCTCGGAAAATGGATGTTTTAAAAGAGTAAATTGGAAAACATGCTGTTCTTGTATTGAGCTTTTTCCTTCAGTGTCCAACTGCTCTGAAATCCCTTCAGCAAAGTATTGGGGACAGCAAGATGTAAATCTAGGAATCAAATAGCAACAGAGAAACAGGAGCTAGATGGTATCTCCCTGCAGCTGAAACAATAAAAATATAAAGAGGTGAGCCTAAATGAGTCTTTCCTCAACTCAAGCCCCAAAGCGCTACCATTTTAAAAAGGAGGCCTCCTTGCCTAGTGGCACAGCGGCAGCATGCCTGCATATCTGCCTGGAAAAACGCATTCGGGATTGGAGCCTGGGAGGGTCAGAGAATAAAAGTGGGGATATTCTCACAATGAAAGAAATAAGAGCTGCCTCCTAAGGATGTTCCCAAACCTGCAACCTGCTGGGTGTCTGCGCTCTGGTCAGCGTTTCTGCGTTGTAGGAACCGGTGCTCAGGGCGTGGCCCAGTGCCAGGTCCCGTGGAGACCAGGAGGTGCGTTCACAGGCACCGGACACCGTCGGAATTGCACACAGTTGTGAAGTCTGGTTCTCAGACATTTGGACAACTGCCACGAGGAAGGGAGGGAGGTAATCGGGCCAGTTTGCATTCTGTTACAGACCAGCCTTTTGGATGACAGAATTCTTTCCAATCAAAATGCCATGGATTACTCCCTGCTGTGAGCTAATGGGGTGCTAATTAGCATATTTCATTTATTTACTTAACTGGGATAGAAACCATCGGGCACGTGGCCCACTTAGAATGGTTTCCTGGGGAAGCCATGAGCTGCCCTAGGCGCTACCTCCACGCCTTAAGGAAGCCAGTTCACACACGCGCAGTCCAGCCCCTCTCTCCCCTGCATTTCTCTTCTCTCCTTCACACATCTGTCTCCTCCAAACGCTCACGTAGAACACAGACTGCGCTTGAATCTAATCTGGTCTCACTTCAATAAGAATCTGAAATGAGAAATGAAATTGCGTGGCCATTTCCAATGGTTCATCTCCATGGATGCTTTTTGGCAACCGCCTGGGCCGCTCTTGACTTGCTGCTTCACCTGTAATAATGACTCTTGGGCATCAGCGGAAGCAGAGGCCTCTCCTGATCTCTTAATCACTCTCTTTTTCAGACCAACATCCGAACTCACACAAGCGAGTAATGACCGTTGTTGGGTTCTAGCGTCCTCTCCGGGCGGCTACTTGGGGAATCTTAAAACACCTGTTTGCCATGGCTTCCTCCTTATTCAGGGAAGAAATTAGTTGGCAGTTTTCACACTGCACTAAAGTACTTTTAGGTTCTTTGGAGTTCCATCTCTGTTAATACCCCTAATGGAATATTTTCAGTTTGTTCTGGGGCAAGCCATTAACAGTGTGCAATGAAAACAAAGCAGCCAAACCCACCAGGCAAAGAGAAATGGATCTCAAAATGCCTCCCTGGGTGGAGGGGCCCCAAAGGCTAAGCATAACGTGGAAGGGATGAAACACAGGCTGCTTGAGCACTCCAAAGAACTCTGCCTAAGGGGGCCAAAAGAGCTCAAAATGCAACATCATACAGTAGGACTAGATCTCAATAACTTGGTAGAAATAAATATGTGGAAAGGATCTTGTGGCATTCCCGCAAAAATCCCTGTTACTCAGGACTCTGTTGAAGGTACTCTGATATACTCTATGATCCAAGTCTAAAAATCCTAGAGATATCATGATTATTTCTTGTTATCAGTCACTCATTCTTGTCATTTATACTTCTTGTCTACTTTTCAGCCAAGTATTCACTTCTGCTTTTCCCTTGTCACTACCTAGTTTAGTGCAGCTCCAAACACGCTCCATGGACTAGAACATCAGCCTTCACTGGGGATTTTTTAGAAATGCAGAATTCAGTAACTCTCGAAGCCCCAGTACAAATCAGAGTTTGCATTTTAACAAGGCCCTGGGTGATTTTTCTGCACCTTAAGACTTGAGGATTTGAGGGAGGGGAGGGAAAGGGATCAAAATGGGAGGGAAGAGCAAAAGAGTCTGTGGTGATGGTTCCCGGGTGTCTTGGTGGTGGGAATTTTATGGGGACAACCCTTGAAAGGAGAAATCAAACATTATTCAAAAATGAACAAAGATGTAAAAATATATTAATAAATAAATTTTAAAAAAATTTGAGGATTGCTGAGCTAGACTACCACAGACTATTAGCACTCATTTGCTCTCTGTCAACAAACTCCACGTACTTTTTAAAAAAAACTGTACATAGATTTGATTTGATTTTTTTAATGGTGCATAGATTTGATTTGATATCTTATCTACAGAATGAAATCTTGTAGCAGGTATATATTATTTTCAGTCTACAATATCAAGTAGTCCATAAAGCTTTATTTTTGTATACAGAACATAGCTGCTATGTCAGGTTTTCTATAGTGTCTGATGGTGGAAAGTTTTTCTAGTCAATTCTAGCTGACCTCCATCTCTTCATGTTTTTCTCAGTCATTTAACATTTATTTATTATTTATTTTTTTTTAAAGATTTATTTATTTTATACATACAAGCTGGGGTACAGGCCAGAGGCTTGGGGCGGTGACAGGGTTCACCAGAGACAGAGCGGGGAGCAGAACAGGCAGATCAGAAATACACTGCTGAGGGGAGCAGCGGGCGAGGCAGGAGAGGTCCGCTGCACCATGTGGGATTCTCCCCGGCTGGGCGTGGAACTCGCATCGTGCGCGCTGCCAACAGCTCCACAGCGCAGCGCTCAACCGCTGCGCCACCAGGGAGGCCCAGTCATTTCACATTTAAACTCAGTTAACCATTCTTTGCCATTCTTCACTTTTCCCCTTATAGTAGCATCACTGCTCCTAGGGACCTGCATAGTTTTATGGCGTCATCTGGGAGTCAGTGTGTTGGTGAACGCCCTGTTGGAGCAGATCTTCAGGTGTGGTCATTGTTCCATGCTGGTGTTCACAGAGCAGCTGGATCTCCATGTTTCCATACTGTCCCTGATTTTATTGTGCTTGCCCCTCTCTTGTGGCACTTTGTGATAACCATGGAAGTCACCTATGGGTCACTGACTTTCTTTTTCAGCTAATTTATGGATGGCGGAAATAAAGAAAGGCTTGACTGATTTTTGTCTCTGAGAGAGATGCAGTGGGGCTGCCCAGATTCTCTGTAAGCCAAACACTACCACAGCTTTCTGTACCATATGCTGGCATTCAGACCTGGCACCCAAGATGTGTGTGTTTTTTTCAAAGATTTATTTATTTATGCATACAAGCTGGGGTATAGGACAGAGGCGTGGGGCCATGAGAGGGTTCACCAGAGACAGAGTGGGGAGCAGAACAGGCAGATCGAGGGAAATACACTGCTGAGGGAGCAGCGGGTGAGGCAGGAGAAGTCTGCCACGTCATGTGGAATCTCTCCTGCTGGGAGTCGAACTACGTCCCCGACAGCTCCACAGCACAGTGCTTAACTGCTGCGCCACCAGGGAGGCCCCGAAGGTGTTTTTTCTTTTTTAAGCTACTTTTCAATTCTGCTTGCTTCTTTTGCTACCCCAAAATTTTGTGTTGTGCTTACTAAGATTCTTATCAACTGGACCCGTAAGAGGTAAGGTAGAAACTCCAGAATATCATATCCAGCTAGAAACCCTATTTCAGAGATGGTAAATAACTTTCTTAGATCACTTGATGCCTAAAAAGGTGAGGAAAAAATAACCTTGAGGCCTTCTCACTCTGGATCTACCAATATTCCTTGCAATATTCTATAAAGCAAACTTATTTCTAGTTCTCTTACTGAACTCATATGGTTTTTATGCAGATCACTTAGATTCTCTACATCCCTGCCAATCACATTGTAAAATGCTTAGGAGAATGATACTCTCAGCCAGGTAATTATGAGGTGCTTTGAGCCCTCTGGGAGAGAGAAGACTGTAGGTAGCATTTGCATTTCTCAATTTCTCATATTTTGTCCAGAAGTTTTCTCCCATTTCATTTTTATACATCTTATTTCTCCTAAAAGATACAAGGCAACCTGTCAGAAAGACTCTGTCATTTCCTTCTTTTATTTCTTTGTAGAAATTAGGACAATATGGAGCAGAGAGTTGGTAATAAATATCAAGTTAATAAATATATGGTATCCTACTCCTATATTTGCGTGTTCTTATGAAAGTCTCCATATCTCTATGAAGTTTGTGATATGTCTTGTTGCTTTATTCAAAAGTGTTTTAATTGTAATATCACAAGTTGTTTCTTAATTTAAACCACGGTACTTGGCTTCAGAGTTCCTGCTGTATCTTGCCAGAGGGTAACATCAAGTATTCTTGTTGAGGAAATCATCCTTCTAAATTAAACAGCTGAAAAGTTTCACATATTCATAACAATTTATTATTCTCTCATTTAGGAATTCCTTAGGTCGGTTTTTAACATAATTTGTCAATGAACTTACTTATCCCCTATTTGATTTATTTAAACTCTTCCCAGAGTGCTCCCTTTGGAAATCTTCCTTAGTTTATCAAATCCTGACTTGAAGTTTCCATCTGCATAAAGCCTAACATCTTTTCTGTCGGTCTTAAATTGATGTGATCCTCTTAATTTTTTAAAACCATATTCTAACTTATACATAACTTTATTACTTTCCTCATCAGAATGGAAGTTCTTTTAAGATCAGAAACAGTATGTTCTTTCTTTTTTGGCCAACAAAAATGCCCTAAAAATTTCCCAGTAATTATTTAAGTATGGTTAACTGAAAAAACAAGACATTCTGCTTTTATTTTTGAACATGAGAAAGAGACCATTTCTTATAGGAAATATTATGGCAATCATCAGTTAACATTTTAATATTGTAGCCTCCTTCTCCTTCTAAGATTTCATCTTAATAATTTAACTCTCCAAAAACATCAGTGAGACTGTTATTTACAAGAAAATTACAGGAAAGAGGGAAAGAAGAGCCTCTGATTTTTTTTTATTAATGCCAGAGTGATATGAGCTTGTCATTGAATTTATGATTCATTCAAAGTTGGTCACATACTAATACAATTATTTATATACCTTTCATTGCAAAGACCTTTAATTGTAAATGCATATACATCTGATATCCATTCTGTCCCTCTGAGCATCTTCCTTCTTTATACTGGAAAAATTAGTCATGGATCAAGCTAGTAAGAGGTCACCTGATTGAAGTCTCAAATAGAGAAAATTTTCCCTAGGGAGTGAAAGCTACCTTAAACTGGATCCATAAACATCAGTTATGGACACATAACCCGAGTGAATATACTTAAGAATTACATTGGGACTATATTTCCAATGTTAGGAAACATTGAAGAACCTTTGTGACTATGTTTCATACAGTACAGAAACAAGATAAGGCATGCTTAGGGTAAATAGTGGACATAGCAGTGTAGTTGTTGAAAGTACTGAGTTGGCACAAAGGTATAAGTGAACTGGGATTTCCCTGATTTACGTAGAGCAAAACCTGATAAGCAATAATGTGAAGGTAAGAGTCAAGTTCCTAAGTCCAGCTCTCTGTGCTACACTCTTTCCAAAGGACCGAGTTATTAAAGCATCTCTATGACATCTCTATGAATCTTGTTACAAACTGAATATTTATTCCACTTCTCGATTCATGTCAATACCCTATCCCTGCAATGTGAAGGTATTAGGAGGTGGGGGCTTTGGAGAATAAATTAGAAGAACTCCAGAACATGACGAATAAATTTCTGTTGATTATAAGCTGCCAGCCCATAGAACTTTATCACAGCAGCCTGAACAGACTAAGACACTAGCACTCCATTCCCTAGAACTCCAGTTCTAAGCAGAATATGGTAAGCAGAATATGAGGATGTTCAAAAAATAGTGTACTTGAAAGATTATAAACTGACGGAAAACCACATATATGTCTCCCCAACTTCTTTCTGGAACTCAGAGAAAAGTCAAACTCTTTCTTCTGAAATACCCTACCAGGAACCTCTGTTAAATGATGATCCCCTTCCTTGGCTATCCAATGATTTCCTAAAGGTCATTTTGAAGACATGTTATTTCTACTGTGTGTAATACAAGGAGTTGTTTTCTCAGCTGTAGCTGTAGTCACTATAAATGGAGGTGTTGTCCTTTGAGATGGGCAGTGAAGTTTTATAAGCCAAGGACTCGGCCCAGGTATGTGGTCTTCAGGAGATGGGTAGTGGTTATTCTTCAAGGGTCCAACTTATTAATATAATAATTATTAGTCTGAGGACAGTGGGCCATACATGGATAAATAAAATCTTGGAAAATATTACACAGTTCCCTTATAACTTAGAGACTTCTGGGAGCTGATTTGAATATTTTATAGCACAATATTACATGGAATCAGAGATTTTCATTAAGCAAGGATGCAGTAGCAGTGTGGGGAAGACAGTGTCTTTCAAAACAGGGGTCATATCCTAGGTACTGGATTGCTATGAAATGGAAAGGGAAGAGTGCTCAAAAAATGATTATTTCTCCATTCTCTGGCCTTCTAGGACATTCCCACCTGCTACAGTCTGATAGACTGAAAAATTATGGGCGGGAGAGAGAGTAAAGAAAATAGTACAGGTTACATGGCTGGAAGACAAGCTTAGTCTGGATTCACTTGGTGTGTTTGGTTGTCCTGTGGTCACTTACTCCAGAGCTATTGACATCTGGGGCAGAGCTCCCTCCCCAGACATTTAAGTGAACAGATTATACTCCAGAACCTCAGAGTTTTCAAATAACATGTCTAAGAGTTGACCTAGAGTGGGAGCATCAGCTACTAAGTAGATAAAGACGATTATGGTATATCAACTAGACACATCATGTTTGGCAAATCATCAGATAGACTCTGGCTCCTTGGTTTGAGTGACCATTCCAGATGTTCAGTGAGAACCAGATGGTGGTAAACTTAAAAGATCACCTTTACTCATCACCAGATACAGATGAGATGAGATCCTGGGTGTCTCATTCAGTAAAGGCTATATCCCTCTGGAGCTGATGGATGATTGGGAATTGGTAATATTCTAAGACAGGTGATATTCACATGGATCATTGCAGTTTTCCTGACAGAAATAGAGTATGTGATTAACATTAAAAATAAACTTCTGGATTATTCAACCTGGTAGATAATCTGTTAGAAAAACTGGAATGAATGATCTTTCTGAAAATAAAATCTAATCAAATGCATGAATGTGGTTATTGGTCCAAAAAGATAACAATATATACAGTCTGCTCAATTAAAGAAGAGATTTTCAGCAGTTTTCTTCTGTTGATGCCATTACTTAATAAAGACAACTAGAGACTTGCTCATTCTTTAGGAAAGATGTGGGATCCATATAGGGTGACTGAAGATGGCCTCCACTGAGTTGGTGTCCATATACTTGTGGAACACCTTGTCCTTGGGTTTAGAAGGAGACAAGGACATAAAATTTAATTATGTATTACTATGTAATTAATGTGGGGCCAATTCCTCAGGTTCATTGCCAAACAAACCTTCCCAAGAGTTTGTGAGAGTTGACATTAGAGCAAGGAGTATTCAAGATTCAGCAGGGCAGGTAAACAATGCTGGAAGCAGATAGCTGAGATCACGGAAAAGCCTGGGTCTTCCAGAATATGGGTCAGAGAAAGGCCTAGAAACAAAGGGAAATATAGGCAGCAGGTAATGTAAAACATCTTTTTCTTGCCAGGTCCACCTGATGACAGTGGTTTTCTTGATTATTGATATCCCAAGAAAGGAGGAAAAGGTTTAAGACAGGTCAGGCAACTTGTAAATTGGCCTCATTTGTTTTTTCACACCTGCCATTAGCCCATGAGATTATTATTACTCATTTTTGGAGCAGGTGCAGTCAACTGGCTGCTTGGAGAATAGTTTTTTCCTCCTAGTGGCTAAGGACTGAAGTGCAAGGGCCAGAGCCAATAGCTTTCTGTTGGGATAGGTGGCACTTTCTTGGAGAGGTCATGGATGGTGGCCTTCCCATTGCAATAATGGAACAGCTACCCAATCTGGCGGCACATCTCATCGGTAGGCATCAATTGATTGGTGTGAGTGACTGGCAGAGACTTTTCTGTCTCTAGATCATAGTGGATATCGATCTTTGGCAGCCTGATCTACCAGCTCCTTAAGGCCTTTATATCAAAGCTTGGGCTTTCCATATCCTTCATGCTACAGGACATTTGGGTAAGTGAAGGAGAGGAATCCAGAGAGGTGGGTAACCTCCCCTCTCCCTTTGCATAGTGCTAGTGTATTATTGGTTCTGTTTTGCCAGGCAACCGTAAGAGATACTGCTTAGTAATGTCACATGACAATGACCTGTGTGGATAGGGAAAGACATTATCCCTCTCTTTGCTTTCACCAATTTATGAAAGGACCACCACTCCCTGCATATAAACACACACACACACACACGTGCGTGTGCACACACACGTACATTACATTGCATATAAACTGTAGTATCAAAATCACTAAAAATTTACAGGCATTTACTGACTCAGTAACTTAAAAGTGAATAAATAGAATGTGCTTGAGACAAGGTGAATGTGGTACATCAATCATTTCATCATACAACTGGTTTTGTTGTTGTTTCCCTAAATTCTAATGTTGGCTTTAGCTCAAGACTGGCAGACTCAAAATATTTTGTACAGTTCTTGAAGTGATATGTTTTTCTTCCAAATCCAGCAAAATTCTCTTTTCCCAGAAGCCCTAGAAACCATCTGGCAATGCCTCATTGGTCCAAACTGGGTTACATGCCCTTCTCCGAGCCAATCACTGTAGCTTACAAGATGAGTTAATTAATGCTCTTTATATGCATTTAAACCACTAATAATTTTCACCACTTTATTAGTTTTTCTATTCTGTTTCATTGAACTGTTGATTCTTTTTATATCAATTTTTTTGTCATACATTTATATTTAATGATTACATTCAACTTTCTGATGTATTTTTATGCATTTCTTTCTTTAAAATTATAAAAAAACCCTTCCCTTTGGCACTTCTTTTTCCTGCCTCCCTCTTAACCTCAAAAGCCTCACTTCATTTATTAATGTCCACTAGTTTTTATAAGTATTTTGCTTTGTCAAATTGTCTGCTATGTAAATGTTCAATATTTGCCCTTGTTATTCTAACTTGCTTTACTGCACATAATTCCCTTGAACTCCTTCCATTTTGCTATAATGATATTTTGTCTTACCTAATGGCTAAATAATATTCTATAGTGTGCATATACTATATCTTTTTAATTCAATTCTCCATCAGTGGGCAATTAAGTTGTTTCCATATCCTAGCTATTGTAAATAGTGTTATAATAAATACTGTCAGGCTTATAATTTTTTGAGTTGATGGTTTTGTGTTCTTCAGATGTGTGCCCAAAATGGAATGGCTGAGTCACATGACATTTGCACTTTTAATTTTTTTTTTTAAGATTTATTTATTTGTACAAGCTGGGGTATAGGCCAGAGGCGCAGGGCGGCGAGAGGGTTCACCAGAGGCAGAGCGGGGAGCAGAACAGGCAGATCAGAAATACACTGCTGAGGAGAGCAGCGGGCAAGGCAGGAGGGGTCTGCCGCACCATGTGGGATTCTCCCTGGCTGGGTGTCGAACTCGCATTGCGAGGTGCCGACAGCTCCACAGCGCAGCGCTCAACCCCTGCGCCACCCGGGAGGCCCTCCACTTTTAATTTTTTAAGGTAAATGCAAAATTGCTTTCCAAAATGGTTTACATCAGTTTATTCCCACCAACAATGTAACAGGGCTCTTTCTCCATATCTTCTCCATTACTTGTTGTTGGGGGGGTCATCTTAATATGTGCTATTCTCACAGGTGTGAGCTGATCTTATGGTGGTTTTGATTTGTATCTCCCTTTTTAAAAGTGATGATGACTATTTTTCTATGTATCTGTTCACCTTCTTTGGTGACATGGTTTGTCTGCTTATATATGTTGCCCATTTATTAATTGGGTTATTTGTTTTAATTGTTAAATTAAGTATTTTTATATATCTTGGATTATTTCTGCTACTTTAAATTGTCTATTGATCCTTAAACACACATGTCACTTTTATAATACTTAAATTCTCCTGAATTAAATTACAAAAGAAATCTTATTTTCCAATTAATGCCATGAAGCACACTAGGTAGAGCATAAACTACTTGCATTTTTGGTTAAATTATATTTAAGAAAATATATTGTGCATGAAATTGACTAAAACCATATTTCTTGATGATTTTGAATAACAATTTAATTAAATGCCTGGTCTACCAGATAAGGCCCATGTAAAATCTTGCTTCGATAGAGAGGATAGAAAGATAAAAGTGCAAAGATCCTTTTCTCCATAATATATTAGGAAAATGCACAATAAGTTTTCTACATTTCTTCTGACCACAAAACAAAAACTCACACAGTTGAGGGCCTTCCTGGTGGTACAAAGGATTAAGTTTCAGCACTATCAAGCTATCAGCAGCCACTGCAGCACGAGTTCGATCCCGGCCAGGGAGCTTCCCACATGGTGCAACAGACCTCTCCTGTGTCACCCACTGCTCCCCTCAGCAGTGTATTTCAGTAGATCTGCCTGTTCTACTCCCCACTGTCTCTGGTGAATCCTCTCATCCCCCTCCCCCCATACCTCTGGCCTATACCCCAGCTCTTGTATGCATAAATAAATAAATTTTGTTTTAAAAAAGTTACTCATTTGAAACACAATGTCTTAGTCCATACTAATTGCTATTAAAAAATCCTACAGACAATCTAATTTATAAATAACAAAAATCTATTTCTTATGGTTCTGAAACATCCAAGATCAAGGCCCGTTCTGGTGAAGGGTTTGTTCCTGGTGGGCGCCTCTCTACCATGTGGCTGCACATGGTAGAGAGGACTAGGGAGTTATTTGGAGCCTTTTATAATTCACTACTGTCACTCATGAGATTCCACCTTTATGACTTAAGTACCTGCTAAGGGTTCCACCTCTTAATACTAACAACACTGTCACCCTTGAGGCTTCGGATTTCAACGTAAGTATTTGGGTGGGGAAGGGGCCACACTCAGAAAATAACACAGAACTTTTCTTCTGTTACAAAATCTTTCTTGACTAACAAAGGGGTTATTTTTCAACGAAGTCATCCTAAATTGAAAATACTGTGTGTCAAAATGCATTTAATATACCTAACTGCCAAACACTATAGCTTAGCCTAGCCTACCTTAGCATGCTCAGAACACTTCCAGCAGCTTATAGTTGGCTAAGACCATTTAACACAAAGCTTATTTTATAATAAAGGGTTAAACATGTCATTTAATATATTGAATACCATATTGAAAGTGAAAAACAGAATTGCTGTATGACTTCCCTCTATATACACAGTTATACATAGTTGAAAGCCCACTGGGCCTGAAGATTATTTCAAGTATTAGACTAAAATTAATTGTGGACTGATGGGGATGCTAGGCAACAGGGCCATCCATTTCTCTCTCTTCTGATGGGACTAGAGAATAACTGTTAAAAAGTCCTGGGACATCAGGACTTGTTGATGGTTTAGCAGGAATGTTCTTCAGGAAGAGATCAGCTTTTGAACGTACAGCATGTGTTTCTCTTTATTGTAATTTTTTTGTAGTTAGCAAGAACCTCCTGTATACGCCTGTCAGCTCTTGTGAATCTCTAGCATTTGACTCTCATTTCTTTTAACATAGGCATGCCCAAGCCTATAGTAGAAAACACCTCTTTCTTTCTCTTTGCTGTGAACTTTCTCAGTGCCTCAGGTGTAACTGCTTGCCTCAACTCCTTTACTTCTTTCTTCCTCCTGTTTGATCAGTTCCTCCCCGGAAAGCTTTTCAACCTCAGTGTCTTCGTGCTGGGCAGTTTTGTTAGATTTCATTTCTTCTCACAAGAAGCAGGAGACACAGATGGGCAATTTGTAGACATGTTGGGATGCAAAAACACAAAATATAATATAATCAAGCATCACATAACAAAATTTAGGTCATCGAGAGACCACATATATGATTGCAGACCCTAAATTCTTATTGCCTGGTGACATCATAGCAGTAGTAATGTAGTGTTTTATGCTGATAGCAACCTCTTATACCTTGTGTTAAACAATTCTCTTGAAAGCATAATTTTCCCCTGTGCATGATTTAATCTTATGTTGTTTTGTTCATCATGACCCCTAAGCATGCCAAATCCACTGCTAATGTTGCCACTTTGAGGCCACATCAAGTAATTGACCTGGAAACAAAATTATAAGTGATTACGGGCTATGAAAGTTGAAAAAGTGATGGTTTTTGCTCTCCAATCAGGCATATCCTATTCCACTATAGCTCTAATCTAGAAGAACAAGAACAAAGTAATGAAAGTTGTTAAAAGATCTGCTTCAATAAAAGCAATGAAACTAACAAAAATTTGAGAAGTGACTGTATCAGATATGGAGATTCTTCTAATGACCTGGTTGAAGACCAGGCACAGAAGCATATCCTCTCACTACCTTGGCAGTCACGACCAAAGGAAAGCATTTGTTTGCAATGTTGAAAGAAAAAGTCTGGACCTGACTACAGTTTTGAATTTACTGATAACTCAGGGTGGTTTAAATGATTGAAGAATCATTATTCATTACATAATGTGAAAGTGAGTCTGTGAGTGTTGATGTAAAGGCAGCTAAAAAATGTTTAGGAACTTGGACTCTGGAGAAAATAACTTGCCACAGCAAATCTTCTATATGAATGAAATCTCCTTATTCTGGAAACAGATGGCTGAATGGACTTTCATTCACAAGGAGGCCAAGTTAATGTCAGGTTTTAGACTTTTAAGGACAGGATAATAGTCTTGCTTAGGGATAAGGTTGCAAACTACCAATTAAAACCGTTTGTGGTCTAGCATAGTGAGAACCCCAAAGGCCTTCAAGCAAATAGAGAATCCCACACTACCGATGATTTGCAAGAATAAGAAATCTCCTATATTATCAAAATACTAACAAAGATGTGAATCAATGGTACTCATTAATAATAATAAAAAAGAATAAAAAGTCTTCGATTACCCAGGCCCTCTTCCATGATGACTTCCTGAATTTTTATGAAAGGAAATGGAGAAGATCTGTTTGAAGAATAACATATTTTTTTTATATATATTTTTATTGTTATTTATATCTTTTACATTTTGTATTCCCCTGGGGTAACCCACCACCAATTCACCCGTGATGAAGGACAAGATAAACAGGTGGGATTACATCAAAATAAAAAGCTTCTGTACAGCAAAAGAGACATTAACCAAAACAGACACCCTACCAACTGGGAAAAGATCTTTGCACACAATACATCCGATAAAGGACTGATAACAAATATTTACAAGGAACTCACACAACTCAACAAAAACAAAGCTAACAATCCAGTCAAAAAATGGGCAGAAGAGCTCAAAAGGCACTTCTCCAAAGAAGAAAAGCAAATGGCCAACCGATACATGAAAAAATGCTCAACATCACTTATAATCAAGGAAATGCAAATCAAAATCACTATGAGATACCACCTCACACCTGTGAGTATGGCACACATTAAAAATACAGGCAACAACAAATGCTGGAAAGGATTTGGAGAATAACATATCTTTTAAGAAGTTGCTTATTTTTAAGAATGTTCCCGGACATCCTTCTTTTATTGGTGATCTTCACCCCAATATTAAAATAGTGCGTCTTCCTTCAAATACTGCCTTTTTGATCCAACCAAAGTGTCAAAGAGTTACTAAAGTCCTTTAAGGTCGTTAAGCCCTCTTAAGACTTACTGTTTGAGAAGAACCTTTGCCAAGGCTATTGCTGCAATTGAGAAAGACACTGATCCAACACTGGAAGCATCACTACCTCTGTGACTGCATCAGGGAGCTTGCTTGGCTCTGGGGTAAGATCACCAAGGAGCATATGAGTGTATGAGTTGGAAGAAGACAACCAAGAGGTTCACCGGTGATTTCAAAAGATTTACCTAGGACGATAAGGTTGCAAAAATCATCATGTGCTCTATGGCTTTTGCACAACAAAATCACTTAATGACTCGTGACTCATGCTGCCGTCCTGTCCACACAGAGTGTTCTAACACAATACACTATGCCCTTGGTTATTTACACTCATGATTGTGTGGTTAATTTTTTCTGCAGCTTGCTCCCATTGCCCCATATCACATGAGATTGCTAGCCTGGGAGACAATCCAAATTAAATTCAAAATGTGAATTACAATTTCTGCTGAATGTGTGTCACTCTTATATCATCATAAAAACAAGAAATCTTAAGCCCACCTATAGTAAATTGAAGCATATTAAGTCAAACCATCATTAATTGGGGATAAGTATAGATGAGTTGATTTTACAAAAATAGAGGGAACTGGTTTTTGACCTCAGCTCTGCTACATACAAACTGTTACTTTGGACAAATCATTTTACCTCTGTAAGCTTGTTTCCACTCTGTAAAATGTGGATACTAACACTTATTCTCTTTCTACCTCATCAATTGTCATAAGAATCAAATAAGGTAATATGTCTAAAAGTGCTCTCTAAGCCATAAGGACTTTCTGGATATAAGGTATTTTTTATTAATACTATTGCTATTATAAGACTGCTAAATTTATCTAAAATAACTTTGTGACTATAGCCAACATAGTCAACATCTTTTACTATTCTTATAAAATTTCAGAAAGCACCAGATGATCTCTAATACCTCTCCCAGCTCAATTTTGAAGTCCTTTAATTATATATACCTTTTAATTTTTTTTGGTGACTACTCTACAATGCTTGCACAGTGGAGAGGGTGTTAAGAGGACATGGATTTACAGTGGTATCTTTGACCAGTAATGCCAGGGGTTAACTACAGCTACATCCTAGATGTCGTTCCTTGGAATTTTAATGATACTAGCTACAGCCTTTGTAGGATATTTGTTCACTGCCCTATGTTGGTTTGGTTTTTTTACAGACAGACTTGAATGTATATAAGCTTACAGGTTAGTTTGTGGACAAAGAAACAACATACTGTTGACAAAGAATGTGTACAACTCAAACTGGTAAGTTAGCAAAGGATATCCAATTTAGTGCCAGTTTCAAGAACTGAACTTACTATCTTCATCTTCATGGGGAAGGATTTTCAATTACTTTATTATATTTTTTGTTTTAAAGGAATAACTGAATTAGTAAGAAATTAACCTCCAAAGATAATGAGGATGAGTTGCCTTTGATGGCGAAAGGCTTAAATTATCCAGATGATAGAAAAGTGAAAACACAGCTCAGAGCATTAGGATCTTGAAACAGTGAACTATTAGATTTGTGAACTAAAGGAATGTTATTTGAGACTCTTGCCTATCTATTCATGCAAGAGAGGGCTTTTATCTGTTTATATTTTGAGACTATAAATATGAATTCCTTTGGCAGAGATGATGATGACATTGCTAACTACTGCACAATGACAATAATAGCTAACATTCATTACTTGTTTATGCTCTGCAGGGCCCTAATCTAAGTGCTTTACATGTATTCTCTCATTTGAGCCTAAATACAATTTCATGTGCTAGGTACTATTATTTTCTTCTTGCGGATGAGGAGATTGAGGCACAGAATGGTAAGCTGAATTTCTCAAGGACATACAGCAAATAATAGGTAGAGCTGGGATTCAAACGTATGTAATACTGAAAGCACACGTACCCAGTTGCATATAGTGATTAATGGTACCACCATTGACATGAACAACTAACCCCTAACCCTACTGATGTTTTTAGTATTTCTGCACATGTCACCTGTTAACTCTTTTGATTCTCATAACAATGTAATGCAGTAGGTATTAGCAGCCCTACCATCTTCTATCTGTGAAAACCATAGGGCCATCTCCAGTAATCATTATACTATAGCAACAATAATGCAAGAAAATGGTCATGGAAAACACTTTAATAATGATGGTGATAGGGCCTCCCTGGTGGCACACAGCAGTTAGGCACTGCGCTGTGGAGCTGTGGGCAGCGACAACGCAGGTTTGATACCCAGCTGGGGAGATTCCCACATGGCGCGGCAGGCCTCTCCTGCTTTGCCTGCTGCTCCCCTCAGCAGTGTAATTCCATCCATCAGCCTGTTCTGCTCCCCACTCTGTCTCTGGTGAACCCTCTCGCTGCCCCATACTTCTGGCCTGTACCCCAGCTTGTGTGCATAAATAAATAAATCTTTAAAAAAATAATGATGGTAACAAGTACTTATTGAGAGATTTTTACAGGTCATCTACAAAATGCTTTCTATACATTACCACTACTCTAATTATATTAAATTTGAATAGTTTTTAATCTCATTTTATAAAGGGTACAATTAAGATTCAGAAAAATTAAGAAACTTGAAAATAATCTCATAAATGATTATGTTAGAACCTAAGAATAAACGCTATTTTGGTCTTTGTTCTGCTCTGGATTTGGGACAGGTTATTATGAAATATTGGATCTTTATGACCATAACATTTGTTCACTCATTCATTTGACCAATATTTACTGACTACTTATATATTGTATACCATTTGAGATGTCCCCATGGTGGTCCAAGGTGGTGTGTAAAATAGTACCCAATATTTTCTCAACCACAGAAAGCCTCTAGAAGATGAACAAATGGTGACAAAGATCTTAAAGCAAAGATCGCCTGATAATGATAATTTTGGCTTGATCTCAGAAAAAAATTTAAATTAACTGATTACTTTTTAAAACAAAATATTTTAGGGCCTCCCTGGTGGTGCAAGGGATTAAGTCTCAGCACTATGAAGCTGTCTGCAGCCACTGCAGCACGAGTTCCATACCCAGCCAGGGAGCTTCCCACATGGGGCAGCAGACCACTCCTGTCTCACCTGCTGCTTTCCTCAACAGTGTAGCTCAGTCAGTCCACCTGTTCTTCTCCCTACTCTGTCTCTGGAGAATCCTCTCACCCCCTCGCCCCCGCACCTCTGGCCTACACCCCAGCTCTTGTATGATAAATAAATAAATCTTTTAAAAAATAATAACAAAATATTTTAGTTACCAAGCAACAAGAGAAATCCACACATACATATATTATATTATATATCTATTATATCTATTATCTATTATATATATTATTATATATTATATATATTATCTATTATATATATAAAACATATATATGTTAAAACACACACATATATATATGTTATATATAAAACAGAGAATTTGGAATTCTCTGCTATCCTAATCTGGTTTTATATATATTATATATTATATAATATATAATATATAATATATAACATATAATATTATATACATTATATATAATATATTATAGCATATATATTATATGTAATATATTATATTATAATATATATTATATATATAACCAGATTAGGGTAACAGAGAATTCCAAATTCTTCCATAAAGAATCCCTTTCCATTAATGCAATAATTAAATGAGTAAAAATCAAAGGAGATTACCTCATGCCATGTTTTGAAAGTATGTTGACAAGCTTCTCCCACTTTTTTGCTTGCAAAGGGAGTATTAATTGGATAAGGCCATTGTCTGTGGTATGGAAACTTGTTGGAAGCAATATCTGACAAGAATCGTAACCATTAGTCACTTTATAACTAGAAGGGATCACAGTGCATCCTGCCAAAGGATCTTTGTGTGATCTAAGTACCTACCACTCTTGTTGACCTTTTATTTATTTCTGATGTATTCTACCTGCTTGCATGCACTGAATTTCTCATTTCAAGGATACATTTATTAGCAAGTCATTAGTTGTTGGTTTTTCCTTCTGATTTTTAAGAACAAAGTACTTCCTAATTATGCATTGTTGTGAATATGTAGGTGAAATAAAACTTCTATAACTTAGGCCTGCAGGAATAGGGCCACCTGGTTAAGAGTGTATATCTATCTTCCTCTCAATTTCAAAAAATTTTCACTGTATAACTACTAAAGTGTAGGTTTTCAAAACATTCTTGTTGAATTTGAATTTTTAAGTTTTAATTGAATAGTAACTGGCATTAATGAAATGAACACATCTCAGTTATTCATTTGCTGAGTTTTGACAGTTCTTTCCAACCATTACCAAAAATGTATAGCATTTTCACCACCCTGAAAGTTCTAGTTAGTCCCATTCTTAACAATGTTATTTAATGTAGAATTGGATGTCCTAGCCAGAGTAATTAAGTAAGAAAAATAAATAAAAGATACCCAACTTGGAAAGGGAGAGCTAAAATTGTCAATATTTGCAAATGACACAATATTATACGAAAGCCTTGAAGCCGCCATCAAAAAAATGTTAGAATTAATAAGTAACTATAGTAAAGTTGCAGGCTATAAAATCAATATACAAAAGTTTGTTGTGTTTCTATGCACAATGAACTAGCAGAAAGAGAAATTAAGAAAAAAATACCATTTACAATCACATAAAAAAGAATAAAAAGCTTAGGAAAAATTTTAACTAAGATCTGTATACAGGAAATGATAGACATTGTTGAAAGAAATTAAAGATGACACCAAGAAATGGAAAGATATTTTGTGCTCATGGAATGAAAGAGTTAACATTGTTAAAATGGCTAAGGGATTCAATGTCCTGATGACATTCTTTACAGAAATGGAATAAAAAATCCTAAAAATATCAAGGAACCAATAGCTAAGGCAATTCTGAGAACAAAACGAAAAGTATAGGTACTAGGCTCCCCAACTTCAAAGTAAAATACAATGATACAGTAATAGTTTTGGAATAGAAACAGATATATAGATCAATGTTGTATATAGTCAAAACATATAAACAATTCATAAATAAAATTGAGATCCCAGAAATTCACCCACCACATATGGGCAACTAATTTATGACCAGAGAACCAAACCATGTAATGGAAAAAGGAAAACCTCTTCAGTAAATGGTGTTGGGAAGACTGGAAACCACACATGTAAAAGAATAATACTTAGTCACTATTTTACACCACACATAAATTTTAACTAAAAATAGTTTAAAGATGTGAAACTATAAAATACATAGAAGAAAACATAAGTGATGAGTCTTAGAGACATTTGTGGATTAGCCTCCAAGGGCAAGGGAGACAAAACCAAAAGTAAGTAAATTACACTCTATCAAATTAAAAAGTTACTGTACAGTGAAAGAAACCATCATTAAAACAAAAAATGAAACCTACTGAGTGGGAGAAGATATTTGTAAGTCATGGGGTTAATATCCAAAATACATAAACAACTCATAAAACTGCAGCAAAAAAGAAAATTACCCCATTAAAAATTGGGCAGAAATCCAAATAGACATATCGCCAAAGAAGAGACACAGATGGCCAATACACACGAAAAGTTGTTCTTCACTATCATTAGGGAATTGCAAATCAAAACCGCATTGAGATATCCACTGTCACTTACAATGGCCACTGTCAAAAAGACCCACAAAAGGACTTCCTTGGTGGCTCAACAGGTTAAGCATAGCACTATGAAGCTATCCAGAGCCACCGCAGCACGAGTTTGATGCCTGGTCAGGGAGATTCCCACATGGCTCAGCAGACCTCTCCTGCTTTGCCCACTGCTCCCCTCATCAGTGTACTTCAGTTGATCTGCCTGTTCTGCTCCCTACTCTATCTTTGGTGAATCCTTTCACCACTCCACACCTCTGTCCTACACCCCAGCTTGTATGCATAAAAATAAATAAACTTTTTTTTTTTAAAAAAGGACACACACAAAAAGAAAACAAAGAACCAACACAAGATGCTTTGGGCAGGATGTAGAGAAAAACCCTCATATACTGTCGGTGGGAATGGAAATTAGTATAGTGACTGTAGAGAACAACATGGAACGTCCTCAAAATAATTAAAATAGAACTACCATATCATCCAGCAAATCTACTTCTAGGTATTTATCCAAAAATATGAGAATAATAATTCAAAAAGACACTTGGACACTTGTATCCTACGTTCATTGCAGCACTATTCAGAATAGCCAAAAAGGGCAGCAACCTAAGTGCCAATGACACATAAGTTGTACCCTACGCAGTAGAGTTGTAAAAACAATTAAATCTTGTTGTTCGTGGGCCTCCCTGGTGGCACAGCGGTTGAGCACTGCGCTGTGGAGCTGTCGACAGCTTGCGATGCGAGTTCGACGCCCGGCTGAGAAGAATCTCACATGGTTCAGCAGACCTCTCCTGCCTCGCTCGCTGCTCCCCTCAGCAGTGTATTTCTGATCTGCCTGTTCTGCTCCCCATTCTGTCTCTGGTGAACCCTCTCGCCGCCCCACACCTCTGGCCTGTACCCCAGCTTGTATGTATAAATAAATAAATCTTTAAAAAAAAATCTTGTTGTTTGTGACAACATGGATGAAACTTGAGAGGATTATGCTAAATGCAATATCAGATGGATAAAGACAAATGCATTATGATTTTACTTCTGTGGAAGATAAAGACTCAAAGGAAACAATCACAACCAAACCAAACCAAGCCAAACCAAAATCTTAGAACTTGACAATAATATGGTGGTTACCAGGGTGGGGGAAAGAGAGATGCGGTGTCAGTGGTATGAATAGAGCAGATCTATAGGTTGCTGGTGGAAGAAAATCAGACCTTTGGTGGAGACTGTGGTGTGGTATATACTGATGTGAAAATATGAAGCTGTACCTGAAACTTACAGTATTAAAACAATGTTACCTCGGGGCCTCCCTGGTGGCGCAGCGGTTAAGCGCTGCGCTGTGGAGCTGTCGGCAGTGGCAACGCGAGTTCGACGCCCGGCTGGGGAGAATCCCACATGGTGGGGCAGACCTCTCCTGCCTCACCCGCTGCTCCCCTCAGCAGTGCACTTCTCATCTGCCTGTTCTGCTCCCCACTCTGTCTCTGGTGAACCCTCTCACCGCCCCACGCCTCTGGCCTGTACCCCAGCTTGTATGTAAAAAAAAAAAAAATAGATAAAGCAGAGATGATCTTTCCCTAGAGTTTAAAAAAAAAATAAAACAATGTTACCTCAATAAAGAAAAAGAAAGACAAAGATTTAAAATTAAAGGTACAGGGCTTCCTTGGTGGTGCAAGGGTTTAAGTCTCCCCACTATGAAGCTATCAGCAGCCACTGCAGCATGAGTTTGATCCCTCACCAGGGAGCTAACCCACTTGTACAGTAGACCTCTCCTGTCTCACCCGCTGCTCCCCTATGCAGTGTGTTTCAGTTCATCTGCCTGTTCTGTTCTCTGTCTCTGGTAAATCCTATCACCCCCACCCCCACCCCCACACCTCTGGCCTACAACCCAGCTCTTGTATACATAAATGAATAAATCTTTAAAAAAATTAAATTAAAGCTACAAGTTCTAAATACTCTTTTACTGTCCGTGGTTTGGCTATTAATTTTATTAATGGTGTCTTTTGATAAGCAGAAAATGTAATTTTGAAGAAATCTAATTTATCATTTTTTTAACTTGTGGTTATTGCTTTTTGTATGCTATCCAAGAAATCTTTGCTTAACTCAAGGGTGCAAACAGCCTATGTGTATTTCTTTTCTTTTAGGAACCCCTTATTTCTGGGTTTTTTGATTAGGTCCATACTCCATTTAGAATTAATTTTTGTGTGTGGTATGAAATAGGAATTCAGGTTTATTATTTTTTCATACAGTTGTTTCAGCCTCATTTGCTAAAAAGATGTCTTTTCCCCATTAACTTGGGAGTACGATAAAAAATCAATTGTCCTTATATGTTAGGGTCTATTTCTTGACTCGTTTTTCCATTGATTTGATATCCTATGTTTGTAGCACACTGTCTTGATTATTATGGTTTATAAGTCTTGAACTCAGGCAATGTAAGTTCTGCAATTTATTCTTACTTTCAAGATCTGTTGCATTCCATATAAAGTTTAGTATTTTCAATTGCTTCATTAAAACTTACTCAGATTTTGATGGGGAGTGCACTGAAGACATAAATAAATTTGAGAAGAATGAGCATGGAAGCACTATTGAATCTTTTAATCCATAACTATGATACATCTCTCCATCTGTTTCTTCTTTTCAGCTTTGCAAACTATGAAGTACTTGCATATTTTCATTATTTTATCCCTAGATATTGATATTTTTAATTTCTTTTATAAACTGTATTTTTACTTATTTATGTAATAAACTATTTTTAAGATTTTCATGATCCATTTATTCATTGCTCTTCAATAGATATTAAAATGACTTTTAAATATTGATGTTGCATTCTGAAACCTTATTAAATTCACCTATAATTTATGTCATTTTTTGTGGATTCTGTAGGGTTCTCAATGTATGCAGTCATATTTTATGTGAATAATCCAGTTTTACTATCTTCTCAATATTTATGTATTTTAAATACCTATCTCCTTTGTTGTACTAGTTAGAATTTCCAATAAAATGTTGAAAAGTAGAATTGTAGCTAATTAACCACAAATTCAGCAGGTTAAAATATCACCTACTTGAGTTTTTTTTTTTTGAAGATTTATTTATTCATTTTTTGCGTACAAGCTAGGGTGCAAGCCGGAGGTGGGGCGGTGAGAAGGTTCACCAGAGACAGAGTGGGGAGCAGAACTGGCAGATCGACTGAAATACACTGCCGAGGGGAGCAGCGGGTGAGGCAGGAGAGGTCTGCTGGGCCGTGTCAGATTCTCCCAGGCCAGGCATCGAATTTGCCCTGCAGCTGCCAACAGCTCCACAGCGCTGCGCTAACCCACTGCACCACCAGGGAGACCCAATATCACCTACTTGTTACTGTATAATTTCTGTGAGTCAAGAATCCAGGCATAGCTTAGCTGATTTCTTTGTCACTCACCGGGGTGTAATTGAGGTGGTGGTTGAACTCGGCTCTCATCTGTGGTTCAAGTGGGGAAAGATCTGTTTCTAAGCTTATGTGGTTATTGATGAAATTTAGCTTTTTCAGGGACTATAGACCTCATTTCTAGCTGGCTGCAGGGTTCCTTGTTTCCTTGTCACATGAGCCAATTTTAAGTTATTTTTACTAAATAGATGAAAAAATTTACAAACCATGTGACCATGTGACTATGTGAATACATAACTAGGGACCCTCATAAGGCTTTGGAGATGACATACACAACTGAGAGGTCCTGAAGCTCAAGCTTTTTAAGATCACCATAAATCCACCTTTTCCATGATTGCATTTCATTATTTTAAGATGCGCATTTCCCCCCACATTTTAGCATTTCTGAAAATGGGTTATATCTTATATATGATAGCATTTTATAATTGCTACCAGTCAGGCAGAAGTCACGGTACAGTCATCATTGCCTGTGTGTGCACAGACATGGTTATGACAGTACATATTGTCTTCATTCCAGTTGAATCATATACATTTTGGGTGCTTATGTTGAGTTTTAGTGTTAAATGTAATAAAAATAATTACAACATGATTCATCACTAAAACCAGAAGATAGTGTGTGTTCAGCAAGGCAGGAAGAAGACAGTAAGTTTAACAGTGAAACAAATATTATAGGAGGAATGCTCATAATTTAATGTTTTCTCACATGGCAACAGTCGATTTAATTCATTGATATTTCCCTTTTTACGTATGTATGATGGTAATATTGGAGAAAAACTGTGTCTAAATCAGAACCAGGGCTAAACTAAAAATTTAAGTGCCAACAAATATTGAGTCATAGTTCAATATGTACTATTTTCCTTTTTTCTGATGTATCTTTTTTATGATTTATTTATTTATGCATAGAAGCTGGGGTACAGGCCAGAAGCTTGGGGCGGTGAGGGGGTTCACCAGAGACAGAATGGGGAGCAGAACAGTCAGATGAATGGAAACTGCTGAGGGGAGCAGCGGGCAAGGCAGGAGAGGTTCTGCTGTGCTATGTGGGAATCTCCCCCACCAGGGGCAGAACTCCCATCGCAGCTGCCAACAGCTCCACAGTGCAGTGCTTAACTGCTGCACCACCAGGGAGGCCCTTTCTGATGTATCTTGCAGCTTACAAGGACCCTGATTCAATGAAACACAGATAGCATTTAATTCTTGCATAAAAGCCCATAAAACAGCTATTATACATTTTTGGAAAAGAGTAAATTGAGAAATGGAGGGTTGACATGTCCAAGATCACAGAGTTAGTAGGTGGCAGGTCTGGGGTTAGAATGTAGGAATCCGGGACGTAATTCATGCTCTGTTACCTCACTACATGTGAAGAAAGATGAGAAGTTTCTCTTTAAAGATCTTCATGAATTAAAAATATTAGATTTCCATATGACTCTCTTACTTAAAACCCTTCATTAGTTCACCACCACTATGGATAAACATCTTAAAATTTGAAGCTTTCCATGAAGCTTTGCCTGACTCATGGCCTCTAGCAATACCAAGCTGTTGTCTCACATATTCATACCGAGGGCATTTCCTGTCTTAGCCTTATATTTAATTTATTTTCAGTCTGAAAAACTTTCAGTTTTTTATTTATTTATATTATTTCTTTGTTTATCTGAGGCTATCCGTATCAGCACTTTGTGCAATATAGAGTTAACATAGGAGACATTATTGTTGTCTTTTGAAAAGTCTACTTACAAGGTTGTCTTTGGCTGTTGTCTGGAAATTAGGATTTCAGGGGATGGTGGATGTTTCCAACAATTTCTAGAACTGAAATGAGTGATTAAACTGCGTATGCAAATAGTGTGCAAGAGTATTATGCTGAACACCTATTTTCCTTCTGAGAATCTGGAATTTTGGTATGTTTTAGGCAAAGGATGTCTACATAACTATTTCCCAGTAAAAATTGTGGGCTCTAGGTCTCTAAAAAGCTTGCCCGATTGGCAATGATTCACATGTGACATCATAGTCATTGTTGGGAGAATTAAATGTGTCCTGTGTGACTCAGTTGGGAGAAGATTCTTGGAAACTCATTTGTGGTTTTTTTTGGACTCCAATGCACCTTTTCCCTTTACCAATTTTACTTTGTATACTTTCACTGTGATAAATCATAACTGTGAGTGTATTCTGAGTCTCTACCTCCTCATAAAGAATTGTAAAATGTGGGGGTAGTCTTGGGGACGCCTAACAATTGCCCTCCCTTTGGAATTTCTTCCTGTGCTCTTCCCCTTACCTCTTTGTCTAGATAACTTATTCTAGGAAGCAACCTCTGAATCTCTCCCATACCATCTTTCTGTCATTTGGTGCACTTTCCTGGAAATATTATGATATACTAGGACTGTCTCTAACACTACACTTATCAGCATTTTATAATTTTAGGGACATTATCTTGTAGTCTCTTATACTATGTGTTTCTTGAAAGCAGAAACTATTTTGTGTTCATCTTTGTATCTATATACCTACTACACATGGTGTTCAATTTGGGATAGTTTTTGATTGTTAGTAGCATCCATAGTTAAAATAACTGAGACAAAATTTGAAATGGGCTATGAGAACCCATTCTTTATGTATCTTAGCCAACACAGTAATTAAGTTGTTTCCTCATTCAGTAGACACTAAGGAAATGCTTATTGCATGTTACTTATCAAATAGGGGTTTAGAGTATTACAAAAGCAGACAAAAGAGGCTGACTTGATGTTAAGAAATTAAATATAGGTCTCAGCTTTGTGACTCTGTAAAATGATGCTAAGGATACCTATTCTTCTACACTAATACATGAAATAAAGTATCCTAGGGTGATGCTTTGAAAGAAAGGTGCTAGGCAACTCCAAGTATTTATCAGCAATATGTGCTTCATTACTTCCAAAGATAATGTATATAGTTTCTTTTGTGGATTACTTACTCACTGGTTGGAAACTTATACTTTTGTTCTGGTGCAATTCATTTCTTTATACATTCATAAAGATGGTATTTAGATTTATTTTTTCCTACCTTCATTGTTTGCTAATGCCTTACGTTTCCCTCCCACAGTTATATAATCAGCTATAAAAATTGCTATTTTTAATACTGCTTTTCTGACAAAACCTAGTGTAAGCTTTAACAGATAGACATTTTCATATCTTGAAAGTTGCCTCAATGATTCACTCTGCTATGAACTGAATATATTATACATCTTTTCGATTGTTCTTACTCCTAAAAAAGGATATTGGGTTTCCTGGGATGTGATTTTTCAAGTTAAAATTAGAACTAGGGAAATATTCCCTCCTTTGGGTGTTGGGAAGGGAGGGTGTCTAGCAAGGAGTGGAAGTTGTTTGTAACTCAGGATAGAAACAGTCCCAGCCAGTGCAGCCAACACTGTAATTCATGCTTCTATTTTATTAAAGTTTATATTTATATCTATTCACATTGTGGATGTACATGTGGAAACGGCTGGTATGGAATTGATCAATGTCTGCATCATTCAGTCGGTAGGGCCCTAAGCTGATCTCAGACTACTCAAAACATTTTTCTAATATAATCTTTCTGAGCCATTAACTCTCTTTATCCTGTAAAGAGAAAACTGTATGTGGAACCCTCTTTTGGGACACACACATAAAGCTCATGAAACTGCATCTAGACAATTGCTTAGCTCTTCTCTTTACCTTAGTTTTTATACAAGTTTTCTTGAATCATAAAACTTTAAAAAAATATATAGGTGATACCTGGGAGTACTTTGGATTATTGTTTTAATATGAGCAAAAAGTATATATTTCACAATAGAAAGTCCAGATTGAAGCTGAATAATTCAGACATGGACTTGTAAGAGACTCCTGAGGAAATCTTCTAAAAGATCATTATTTGAATTTTTATATCGCTCAAACCTTATTTAATTTTTACCAGAGGAAAAAAATATGACTAAATCAAGTCTATTCAACTGAGGAAAAAAAATCCACAGAGGCTAAATAATAAAATTGGATTTTAGAATGAATCGGCAGCCTCACTCCCAGATACTCCTGCTCTTGCATTTTCTCATTCTCCTCTCACTGAAATTTATTAAAGAATCATTAAATTATCTGTTTCTAATCATGGGCTTTTCCTTCTTAAAAACACAAAGTCAGCATATTTTTAGTAATGCTTTTATTTTAAATTTTGAGATAGTTGTGGGTTTTTGTGCTTTCACTAGTCCTATGTACTGATCCACATTTTAGATTTATGATTCTATCTAAAGCTATTGAAAGATGCCTAAGTATTATAGCTTAGTAAAATCTTTTTCAGATATGTTTATTCTGACACTGTTACATTGCTTATTGTTCTCTTGTGTTGTCCTATTGTGTTGTCCTATATTCCATACGTTTCCTTTACAAAAGTAACAACTTTGTAAATTCTGAGATGGCAACATAAAATTACAGTTTTACATCAGATCAAGAACTAAGCCAGCCTTTCAAATTGTGTGGTGAAGAGAATACAGTGTAAGAGCTGAACGATGCCATCATTCTACTCCCTTATTTCTCCTGTTCTTTTCCCGTTGATATTGCTCAGTCCCGTAAAGAAGCAGGAACAAAGACCTATCCTATTAGCATAGTTTCTCTTTTATGGAATGTTCAACATCTTAGTGTGAAAATAACTATTGGGAAAATTAAAGAATCAAAAATAAATCTCTGACTTACACAAGAAAAAATATTTTAGCAACGAAGTTCAGGCTGCATTATTAATTGGAACCTGATTTCTTCTTGGTCCTAAATATTGGTCTGTGGGCCAATAAACACAATTCTAAATATTACTGTCACCTGCCCAAAGATTTCTCATTCTGGCCTTAAATTTCTGATTTCGTATCAGAATTCCAACCCTTTGAGTCAGACTGTGTGAGACCTGACAGCTCTGGGAAACTGAGCACTGTCTGAACATAAAATGATTGATTCTTGCTCTAACTGAGATAGCTTTTGAATGAAAAGTTACTGTATAAGAAAGATGACTTATTTTCAAACAACCCAAACAGTCATATTTTCAAGAACACACAGGTTTGATAATCATCATTTTTCTACAGTTGCAATATATCTGTAAGTGTTGAAAATAAAAGAGACATCGGGTAAAGACTAATTGAAATGTAAAGATATGTGTCTATTATTGGAGTAGCCAATTTATTCTTTTTCACCACTGGTTTTATTAACATACATCTTATGTTACATGTTGCTTTAATCTCCTTTATTAAGACTAGCTGAAAGGTCCTGTCATTATTTATCGTTTCAGTGCCTCGGGTTCCATGTTTTGTTCTGAATTTTCTATGTCAACTTCTTTTGACATGAAAGTGAAATATTGTTGTTTGGGTAGATGTGCGAATGGGTCTAGGGTGGGTGTTTTATATAAAAACAATCACAGAAAATCAGTTGTGTGAGCAAATTCTATCTTCAGGCAAAATAACACTTTTGCTGCAAATGATATCCCACTGTAAATGTTCTCTGATCATAGCTTTCTCTGGGCTAATGTGCTCCTTCCTCATTGTTCCCCTCCCTTTCATGGCCCCCAACTCCAATAAAACTAGAAATACTGTTGTGCAAATGGAGAAACGCACATATTTTTCCTTTCCAGAGGCACTTTTATCGAAAAGGGAATACACCACAAACTGTTTTACCACTTTGACGCAGCTTCTGTAAAGAAGAAAGAGTTAACTTCTCAGTCTGCAGCTGATCCGTGCTTAAGCAGTTCACTGGGGCATCATGGTTATAAATGTGATAGAGTATCCCAGGAGCCCTGCATGATTTTATACTATTTTTCATAAATAAGTAAAAATGCATCACCAGGCATTCCCACTTCCAAGGAATGCACAATTAAAGAAAGTGGAGAAAAACGAGACCTAGGATATGGGACTCTGGCTTCAGCCCTGCGGAGGAAAATGCATTCACTTTTTTTTTTTTTTTTTTTTGCTTTTGCTTTCCTCAGTCCTCTGATTGAGTAATGACAATAGTTCAGTGGGAAAGCAGCACAGAAAGAAAATAATGCCCCAGAGCACATCAGTAGTAAAAGTAATTAGCTCATTGTTAACATCAGGGTGCTGTTAACAAGCACACAGGCCCTGCTCTCTGACTAAGCTGCCACATATTATGATAGTCAACTCCAAAATAAAAATTATTTTGTGCAGAAGGAAGGAGAGCAGGGATTATAAGCTTGGAAAAGACTAAATTTGGGGATCCAGGATATTTTTCAAAAGCATAATCAGAATCCACAAATGCAGCCTTGCCTCCCAGATCTGGTCATTATGCATCACATGTGTATTCAAAGCATGCGTGCTTATGAGAAACACAGAGACACCGAGAGAAAGCGAGAGAGCAGGAGCAAGCTAGCGAGTGCGGGAGACTGAGCAAAAACCATTATTATACACAGCACCTAGGGAACACAAGATCTAATTGGAGAATCAATAACTGAAACCCCATTTTAAATATTCTGCTCTATTAATTCTTCAGGTTAATAAAAACTGCCCGCGTGATGATATTTTGGGATATAGATATTCAGAGTTGGATTACTTTTGACAAGAGCGTAAGGAATCTATTCAAAGCTGATTTTCCCCCCTTTTGTTCACTGAGGACCTGCAGAATCTAAGATAAAAATGGCAGTTGTCCTGAGGGCACCCTGAGGCATGTCATTAAAATCGGAATTTGATCCTCTTTTCATGGTTACTTGGGACAATCAAGCACAGGAAACCTGAAAACTCATCAGTTTTCCAAAATATGACATGCCCTTGACTTTGTCAGTTTGGCTGCCATATAGCAGCCCTGGCTATTTCAAAATCCCTTTAGATGTCACTCTGTCTTCAAGAATGCACGCCGCAGCGCTTGTGTGAGAGCCGGTCTCCGTGCTTCCTCTTGGCGCCTTTGCCCATTTGAAGCACTTGTTTCTCTGCTTCCCATCAAAGAGAAATTCCATCACATGTCCAGTAAAAGGCCAGTAAAAAGCTTGCATTTTCAAAGAAATGAAGCGATTGACTACTTGTAATTAATGTCAGTCTGAGAAGAGTTTTCAATCTACTTGTTCAAGCATTCCAGGTAATGGTTGTTTTGGTTTTTAAAGCTGTGTGTGTGATAGATTATGCTACCACAGAGAATTTTGTAGATAATTTGTTGCCAGATAAAATTAGGGGAGCTGGTTTTATCCATTTGCTTTTGTTTTCTTTGCTTTTTTAAATTTCCATTTCCATTTACGAAGGTTTTCTTTATTGTTTGAAATGTGCTAGAGATTCCAAAAAACTAGAAATCTGGCCAGATTGGATTGCTAGAAAATGGAAATGTGCAGTTCACAAGGCAATCTCCAGGAACCAGCATTTTCTTTTAACTTTAATTTAATAAATTCTTCAAGAAATCTGAACCAAGGCCTTTTTCCACTTTCTATCCTAACACTTGCTTTTCCTGGATGAATGGCAAAGAGCATCTCCATGTCCAAGCCTTCTGGATTGCTTTGACCTGAGTGACATTTCAGTATTTCTAGCCCTGAGAATAGCTTTACATGAGGAAAGGCCAAAACTCTAGCCCCAGGGCAAACAGGAGGTTTTTCCAAGTAGAAAGTACATGGGTTAGCTGTTTTCCCACCTGCCTTACAACAAACTTTTCTTTCTATAAAAATGAAAATAAGAAAAGAGATTTGGCTACTGAACTTTACCTGCCCACTGAAGCCAGCTGCATTTTGATAGATGTTTCCTGTTGCAAGTGCTGTCAGTTCCACTGTACAGGGGGCCACGTGACTAGCCAGTGAGTGCTTCACAATGAAAGTCATTCAGCATCACCGGCAGGTCGAGAAAATTCTTGCTGCACTTGTCTTGTACTTGGGATATTCCTCTGCTTAGAATTTTCCTTCATGGAATGGTTGTACATTAAAACTAACAACAAGAAATTTCTTCATGAGTTTAACTCCTTTGTTGCTCTTAATCTACTACCTGTCATGTAAATTTTGCCTTTGGCAGATATGTTTAGTAAAATCCATTTCTACAAATCATCTCATTTCACAGGGCTAACTTTTTAGAGCCTTTTTGTTTTGTGTTAGACTAGAGTTCTAGTTCTCAAGTTAAACAATGTGCAAAAAACAGGAGTAACTTTCAGTTAGCAATATCTTGTACAAATCTTTGATATTATTTTTGTTATTTACTGACATAACTGGTTCATTTAAGCTGATCAACTTGTCTTTTATTTTGCTTCATTCTAGACTTTGCATATTTTTTTCCTTTCACCTGGGATGCCTTTTCTTTTCTCTCCACCTCTGTATTCCTCTCATTTTGTTGTTGGTGATATATCTTATCCCATAGTTCATTATTGCAGAAACTTGAATGTATTCTAGGTTAATGAATGTGCCCCCAAACCCAAAGGGAATAATCTGTTATAATGCCTTCTGCTGCCAAGTGTTAGCACAATCAGGGGACTGAAATGGACCAATTAGCTCTCCTGGGTGTGTTGCTTGATATATTCTTTTTCTCATGTATGAGTATGTATGAATATAAACTATTGAGACCACCATCTTCTTTTCTTTTCTCCTGGGTGGAAAATATAGTACCAAGCCCAACTCAAAAAAGTTCTCTTAATTCAGCAAAGTAATATTAAGCACCATGAGCAAAGTACCTGAGGCAACATGATGATGAAGACATACCATTCTGTGGTGGTCACTTAGATACTAGATCAGTGGTTGGCAAACCATGCAGCCAAGGGGCCAAATTTGGTCAGCCATTTATTTTTCAAGAAAGTTTTATTGACACCTAGCTAAGCCCACTCACTTATGTCTTGTCTGGCTTATTTTGTAATACAACAACAAGTTGAGTAGTTTAAACAGAGCCGAAATGACCCTCAAGACTAAAATATTTATTTTCCAGCCCCTTATGGAAAAGCCCTTATACCCTGCTATAAATCCTGGCACTTACTATAGTAAGAAGAAAATTACTGACTTAAAGTGTAACAAAGGCAATAAAAAATCAATGCAAATAAACTACTAGCAGATACAAATGCATACTATATAAACATATAGTATATGAATTATAACAGACGAGTTACACAAATGTACAGTGTCACACAACTTACACTTACAAAAGCAGCTTCAGTCTATAAATATATATTTGAGAACTTATATATTTAATGGGAGAAAACTCCCAAAATACAAAAAACCTAAGCCTAAGGATAAAAATTTTCACACCTCAAATTTATTTAACATAGCCACTATTTATATAATTGCCTACGAGGTAGCATTTCATTTATTGATGCAACGAATATTTGTTGAACATTTCCTTTCTTCTGAGTCCTGATGCCTGGAACTCAAGGTACAACCAAAATGGAAGTAGATACTTTAATCCCCCTATCTGATATGAGAAAATGGAGTCTCTGCTAAAAGTGGCATAGCCAGAACAGAAATCCAAATCTCTGCCATAACATGTATATGCTCAAGACAGTTGTTATTACCATGAGAGACACAGAATGGAGAAAAATTATATAGATTCATAATAAGTATCCTTTTGTTTTTCAACAGTAAATTTATTGGATAGTGATACCCTGCCTATATTTTCTGGTAAGTTTTGAAACATGAGGTAATCTTAGAGGAAATCTAAGTGTAACCTTGGCACTGAGGTTTATAATCTATATGAACATATTTTCTGTGAACTTCAATGTATTCATTGGTACAATTGGGGGTAAATAATATCTAACTTTTAGTTGATGGAAGATAATTTTGTAGGGCACCATACACTGAAACTAAATGACAAAGTCTTGAGCAGCTAATTTAAAGCCCTAGAGTAGTAAATCTCTGCCTGGTATCATTTATATATTTACTACAAGTATTTCCTGAGAACCTATCTGCTAATATAGCCTGGCATACCCATATTCTAGCTTGTAATCTCACGTAACTCTGAGTAACACTTTTCTTCATTATAAAAATGGGGAGAAACAACATTGATCTAGCAGATGTGACAGTTGACATAAACTATGTGAAGGCATCTAGCAATATGTCTAGTGTATACTAAGGATTCAAGATGTTTTAGTATCCTCTCTGTGCTCTCTTGAATATTAAAGTTCAATCAGAGCAATACAACCACAATACAAGGAGGCAAATGAAGTTACAAAAATATGAGAAGCTGTGTTTCTTACTCTCCTCAGACACAAGATGAAGATGGTCTTACTTTTCAAAGTGATGACGTTGATGAAAATGGCAGGAAAGTGCATCTGATGAAAATCTGTTACCACATACTATGAAAAATTCTTCTTTCTTTTCCTTGGTTTAAAATTTAAAGAGAGGAGAGAATCCCTTTTATTGCTTAGTCACCAGGAATGATTGGACAAATTATACATAAAATAATATTTCAGTGTCAAGTAATTATTTTAGTAGTTTGGGGAAGGGTAAGCATGATAATAAAAGAGACACTCTCTTATCTCTTCTTATTTCTGAAATCTAAAGTTCTTGAGTGCCAGGCTGTTTTAAAATCAGATGCTACTGCTGCTGGCTGTCGTTCCAGGTTGTTCAAGAAAGTGTTGAGCACTTAATGAATTCAGGGGTGTGCTTCCAGTGATGAGCTGTGCTGTCTTGTGTTAAGTGTCAGTGTGAGAGAGACTTGAAGGCACAAAAGATTGTTTACGTAGGTGCTCTTTCAAGTCGGGTGATACACTTATTGCTTTTGATTAAGATGTATGATTGAGTTACTGGATATGACATTTGTTGAGAGAAGGAAGATTACCATGGGTGAAGTGCTAGAGAGTAAAGAATGAGGTGGTGGATGAAGTGTGAATGAAAGGTTACAAGCATTGATGTCTTGTTTATTTGATTTAGGACTTTAAGATGGAATTAATCCATTTCATTTTTTAGCATGTTAGGAGAGTGATCTTCAAAATGTGCTTTCCAATACATAATCAAAATATATCAGAATAGACTTTGGCAGGTAACTTGAAGTCAGTTTTAGGTGTGTAAAAGTGTGTTGAGGATGGGAATGAGAGCTGGGAATGCCCGTCTTAGGAAAAGCTTAAGCTTCTCCCCTCCCACATACATTGTTCTATTTATATTTACAACACTCCAGTGTTATAGGTAAAGCCAGATTTTTTTTCATGAAGTTTAAATGCTTCAAATGAAAAACCATTCTATCTGTTATTTTTCTGAAACACTGTGAATGCAAACCAAAACTCATCATTTCTGAACATAGAAATTAAAGAATGAAATGGACTATAAACTGAAGCTGAACAATCTAATTTCACTGTTGCAGTTAATATGGTGAGAAAAACCTCAAAACCATGGACATTTAAAGGGCAGAAAATAAATGCAATGTTTGAGGTTGAATTCTCTAAATAGCACCTGGATTTTGGCAGCTAAAAACGATGCTAGAATTCACAATGAAGAATTGAAATTCTCCCAGAACTAATCACACGCTGAATGTACACACTGTCATTTCTCTATTTGCTAATTCTGTTGTGCTAAAGGGTACTCTGGGCATATTATTAACTCCATTTTACAGATGCAGAAAAAGCAAAGAACGAAGTTCTAAATTGTCTGGATTCACAAAGTGATTGAGTGGTAGGGTCAGAAATAGAAGCTAGACTTTATTGCTCCTACATCAGAGCTCTATTCCCTAAGCCGAATTCCCACTCTCCAGTCCACTCTAAATCCTTTTGTTTATTTGTATCTACAGCATGCAACACAAGTAGCCAAATAAGTGCCAGAATTGAGGTTATTAGCGCCTTTCAACTGATCTGGGCTGACTTCCCGCCCTCGAGGGCTGACTGCCACTGAGGAGACCTTTCTTGTGCTTCCTTCTGCTTTCTAATCAAGGCCGTGGATGGCAAAGCAGTCTCTCGCTGCCTTGAAACCCACATGCTGCCTTTTTTTTTTTTTCAATGCACTATAGAATGACTAATATTTCTTACTAAATTAAAACAAAAACCTTTTAAAAAGAATCTATTTTATTCAACTATGTATGTCTTCATTTTAGAAAAATATAAAAGTAAAAGCAAAGTACAAACAAAATCTCACAGTTCACTAAGAAATGTTAACGCCTATTAAGAACAAAATAAAAGGAATACCTTAATTTCCATTTTAACTAATTTAGATGATTTCCCTCCTTGCTTTAAAATGGAAAGCTTGTATTGTATGTGTATGTGTGTGTGTATACATTACAGAGATATGTTTGTGTATATATATGTAGACACACAATCAAAGGAAATATTTACTCTTCTACTTTACTTTTTAAAATTTTTCTTCTCTATTTTTCGATGCTTTTGTAATTAAGAGAATGGTGTTGCTAAATGTGAGAAGGAGCATAGTCAGTCTGACGGTGAACTTCCTTCTGGAATCCCAGAAAGAGAGATGAGCCCTAATAAAAACCTCATGTTCCCTTGTCTCCCACACATGATAATTTAAAATTGCATTCATTTAGAGTTGCTATTGAAACTCACAGAACCAAAGGACTGAAACTGTCTATCAGAACAGTCTGGAGTTTAGCATTGCCAGCCTTGCTCAGATGCCTGTCTGACTCACTGGGACCCCTGATCAAGTGATGTGCCAGAGGGCATGGACAGAATCTGATATCAAGGCAGCCTATTGATTCTTTAGATTACCTCCTTGGGAAACTAATTATTGTTTAATCATTAGAAGGGTGGATTTTTGTATTTTAAAATCAACTTTTTTTTTGGTCAACAAGAGAAATATTAGTTTTGATCCTCAAAGTTCTCGTCTCTGATTTTAAAGGGATATTGCTTTAGTGCTCCAACCTTTATGGTATCAATAAGCCAGTGGAAATGGTGGTGAATAAATCCCATAGAAAGTAGTTAAAGAAGATCAAACATAACCTTCACTGCAGACACAGAGGTGCCTATTCTTCTTTACTCAAAAAAGATCCTGACTTGGAGATGCCCTCTCCTTTCAGAAAGCCAACATATTATTTTCTTCTTTCACTAATATTTACACAAAATATACTGTCCTTTTATAGTCCGCTGCAATTGAATAGGAACTTCGAGAAAATCGGAGGCAGGTTTAAGCCACAGACCAAAATGCTGCATTAGAACATTAGTGCCCAAACTGTGACTGTAAACATAGACATAATAACCTAATATTTGGTGACTGGAGAAGGAATAGTAGTAAATGATTAATTTTTAATAAATGAGATCACTAAAACTCTCTTAACATAATTTAACCTTGCCAGAGTGTTGAATCATGTTAAGAGATTACTATCCAACTTTGATATTTTGGGGGTGGCATTTCATTTTTCAATGCCATGAGCAGAGACTTAAAGTATTTAGGAAACATTATTCTTTGCCGTGTATTTCATTGACCTTTTTATAAACATAAAAAATGAATTTTTCACATATTTTTGCCTTTGAAATTTCTGAATGCTCACATTATAGCTGCAATATCATAATATTATTCCAGTTAGAGTTTTCATGACAGAAATAACTTAGTACCTTGACTAGAAATGCTATCTTGAAGAACTTTATGCTAACGTAGCAATTGGGTAATGAGGGGTTTGTAAACCGAGTCAGAGCATGTAATTCTCCTCATAGGTTGCTCTCTATCTGGATTTTATGACTTTAAGTACTTCATGATCAGTAAATAATAAATTCAATTTACCGGATAGAAGTTTTGTCACTTAGAAATACTCACTTGGAATATATATTTCTTAATTGGCATCAATGGCACATTTCCCAGGAAGCATAACAAAATGGATCATTTAATAGATGCCCAATCTCTCCATCCATCTATCTATCAGTGCGGCACATGATGTTTTGACTTTAATATGGTAATTATCTCAGGCTGACTTCAGAGCAGGAAGCTGCCTCCCACACCGCAGTGCTTAATTACTTTAGACTTCAGCTTGCCAAGTGAAAAATTGACTGTTTTTTTGCACATTGCATGGAATTGAAATGATTTCATTGTCATTTCAGTTGAAATACAGCCTGACATCAGCATAGAATCTTGGGAAAGATAATGCAAAATTTCTCTGAAATTCTAAAATGGTCTGAAAGCTGCCTTATTTTTTTATGAAGCTGCATTTCATTTTCAGAATGTTAATGAAGAGCCACTTCATCTTGAGAGAAGCAAACTTTAAGAATTCACTTCTGTGAAAACATCCCGGTAGTAACTCAATAAAGGGCAACATCCTTAGGTAGCTACCATTGAACATGAACTTTGACAATTAGGGAGCAGGAGAGCGATTGCAAGTGGTGTTGACTTAATTAGTAGTAAAAATGGCACAAAACTAATAAAATAAAAATGATAATAACCACCCCAGACAGAAAATTTAAGAAAGTGCATTTTATGAAGATGTTGGATAATGGTATCCTTCATGTGCTATCGCATTAAATAAATGGAACATTTTGTACAATAAAGTTGTAAAGTAAATCCAGGCTATCTCTGTGTTCAAATAGATCAAAATAGCTCTTTTTCCTTTCAGATGCTTTGTTTTATTCTTTTAGCTGTCAATCACATACGACTAATTGAACAATTTTCAAGACACCAAGGATAAATTTCATGAAAAAAAATGTCCACAAAAATGTGTTATTGGATAGATGGAGAACATAAAACTAGGAAGGAAGGCTTTGGTATAATGGAGCAAATCATACTCAAGCTTTCACTTTGGCCAGAAGCGCTCCGCGAGTAGCAATGACACCTTTGCCATGTAAACCGCAGGGGAAAGTAATTAAATTTAACAGAAGCTGCCCTTGATTTAAAGCCACAGGGGAAGTAATTAAATTTAATAGAAGCCACTACTTCTAAACAAAGATATATGGTATTTCTATCACCAAATGTTATTTTTTTTTAATGTGCCTATAGCTTCTAGTAGCCCTCTGTAGAAACCAGTTGCAGAACATCTGTTGGACAATACATGATTGAATATTTGAGTCACATTGGATAGTAATCTCCAGTGTGAACACATCTGAGCTGCAATTCAAGAAAAGGCATGGTGCTATCTCCATGACAGCCTACTTACAAACAATATGGGCTTCAAGATGGAGATATGAAATAGTAGAAAAAGGGAAAAAGAGACTTTTGGGGGGTCAACTTTGATGCATTTCACACATCTGCTTAAACTGTTCCTAATTGCAGTCCCTAAGGCTGTCATTGATTTGTCGAGCTGACTCAGTATCCTGACTTGGGTAGAAAAAAAGTTCTCCTTTCCTAAAAGATGTCATCTTGTCATATGGGCTCCCCAGACATGGCCACAGGGACTTACACATTTTCTTGCACATTGAACTGGTCCAGTTGAAATTGGCCCCAGTATCACCATGGTTACCAATGGATACCTGTGTCAGATGGCTCCCTGCAAATGACAGTCACTTACCCAGGCTTGTACACTGGTTCTGATCATCTGAAAGAGAGTTTTCCAAATGTTATGCAAATATCCCCTTTTCATCAGTTGTGCTCCTTCTTGCTTTTGTCGTAAACCTCACAATGGTCTATAAGGACACACAGATTGAGTGGCTCCTATCTTCCTTTCCACTTTTTGTTAAGAGCATCAGCAATGGACAATGAATATTTCTTGACTATTTTGACCTAATCGTGCAGAAAGGTGTAAAATTGATTGAGGGTACAAGGAATCATTTTCTGTCCAGAATTTAAAATGGAAAAAAACCCCAACAAAACAGAGACTCTTGCTTATGTAGAACATCAGGGGTGAAGAAGCAGTGGAACAGGTGTCATGCAGATGAGTGGCCCCAATGGTGAAGACAATTTCAGTCTTAATACAACAGTATTTACAGAGGCAGAGTGGACTCTCAGAGCTGGACTCTGCTTAGATGACCTCAGTTTGAATGTGACCCATTCATTCTAGCTGGGTAATATTAGTAAGTTACTTTTCTGCATCTTAGTTTTATTACCTATAATGCGGGGACAATAATAATAGCTGCCTTGGAGAGCTGTAGAAAGGATCGAATAGGTTCATTTATGAAAGTGCCTAGGACAGCACCTGACACATAGTAAACACTATCTAAATGTTGACTCTCATTATAAACAATATATGATGAAGTTCATTGTCTATTGACAGAAACAATTCCACATCATATGCAGTGTCATAAAAGAATATCCCCTGTGGTTTTATTTGAATTCCACACTACAAACTACATTGTAAACATGGATCATTGTATATTATTTTATAAATAGAGGCTATGCAGCACAATTCCTATTGCTCAGAGAGAAGAGTGGTGGTGGTCAATCTGACAAATTGGGGTGGTGATATGGGGGTTGGAGGTATTGAGGGAATGGAAGAGAAGATAAAGTTAGTAAGGAGGATAGTGCTGAGAGACATAGTCTCTCTTGCTGAATCACCAACAAGAGCCCGAATAATGCCTCCCTTGCTGTTGTGGATTAAACCAGTTTTCCTGGCCAGCCCAGAACTAGCATCACAATGAGTAAAATTAGTCACTCTTCCTTCCAGCACTGAAGCCATCCTCACAATACATTTGTCAACTCTATATTTTCCTGTCAAGTAGTTAGTTGTTGGGTAGAAAGCCACCAAAAAAGAATTTTTTTTTGTCAGATAAACTTTTCACAATAGAAGAATGTAGTGAAGGCTTTTGAAATAAATCTAGTGGCACTGGGGAGTTTACAAATACTAGCATATTAATATACAGCTAAAATAATAATAAAAAACACCATGCTGCTAAAGATGTTTAGTATTATCAGCTCACTGCAGGAGTTTATTAGAAACTCCTGCTTTCTTTTATTAAAATTTCAATTGGCTTGGTGAATGAGATCCTATGTTAGTGTCATAAAGTGAGAAGCCAGAAGGAGAGGATATTGGCATTTAAGTGCAGATTTCATTTTAAAAACACTTTACATTATACAAGAAGATTGCATATTGTAAATATTACATATAATGTGAGTGGTGTTAAAAGTAGTGTTTGTAATTTTTTAAAATTCATCAAATTGTCTTTGTTTATGATGATATCTGGCAGATTTTATATTTCTGTAGTAAAGCAAAGTTTCAAATTTATCCCAAGATGTTTTTAGTTATAAGCAGCAAACATGGTTTTAAAAAAGTTTTCATAAAATGATGCATACGTGTAATTTAATGGGAATCCTCTTTGGCAGTAGCACATGACAATTGCTTAATTTTATAATTAGCTGATCATATTCCCTCAGCATTTTGGAAGCTTTTGTTAAAATAACTTGGTTTAGCTGGGCAGCTGGATAGATTACAAACCTAGTCTATGGTTGAATATTTGGGTCAGCATTGCTGAGGTAAATTGCAGGGAGAATCTTCAAAAGTAAGCCTGTGATTTTCTTTCCTGGTATTAAATGGTCACTACTTCTCTACCTAATGAAAAGCGGTTTAAGAAGATGGCGGCAGGCAAAGTTCTAAGGTGCAACAGCTGGGGAGCCAAGATGAAAACCTTGCTTCCCTATCCCAACATCTGGAGTCTTTGTGGAAGTGAGAAGTTTGCAGGTTTGCAGCTGCAGTGCTTTCATGACAAGTTCGGTAAATTTTACACATGGTTGTTTGCTTAGAAAATATTTTCCAGATTTAACATGTTTACAGCATTGACATTTGAAGCTGAAGCCCCTTCCTTCTTGATTAGAGCAGAGTGTACTCAACAGACTGCATTCTAACTTTATGGGGTTGGAAATCTGGGAATGGGTCATTTACAATTTTCAAACAAATCAAAATGCACTTTGATCTCTAGTCCAAGTTTCTATAATAATAAATTAGCCCACTGTCGCTATTTTCCCCTTAAATATGGTCATTTTTAATGTAATCATTTTATTGCATTTTAAAATCCAACCAACATATTTAATCCATCTTATCAAAGTATATGTATTCTGAGAAGGAACATTAACTCAGTGAACTATGTAGAGCAGAGATTCTGTGTATTTGCATGTATTTATTTTTATATGAAAAGCTACATCACATTCTGTGAAAAGATTTATTAATAATAAAAACAGCATTTCTCTTTACGCATAGTTTCTAATTGAAATCTTTATTTTATTTACAAAACTTCAGGTGTACTGTGTGTTTTCAAAACAATATATGGAACATTTCAACAATAAGATACATTCAAAACAAAGAGAATGGGCTTTTGGAGTGTTTAAGAGTCCTAATTTAAAATTTATCTTAGAAGATTAATCTTACACTAACGTCAGTTTTGTTTAACATTGATTTTGATCAGACCTTTGAAATAAGATGAAAAGTAATTTACATTGATAGAATCGTTTTTATTTATTTTTTTAGCACCATAAATATTTCATTGACTGTCAAAATGCTCTTAGGTTACTAACAGTAAAGTAAAAAACATACATATAATGTGATATGTTTTACCATCCTCATCGCCACAAATGTAAACCCTGTTGCTTTATACTGGATTTACTAGAGTCTCGATGCATAATCCTAAGAATTTTCTTTAACGTTCGTCACAATGTTGAATACACTATTCGTGATTTAAGAGAAACGATGGCACACACCACATGAAAAAGCCTTTCATAGAATAGAATTTAGGTCATGATATTTCAAATACAAAACCAAATCCACTTCTATCCCTTCAACAAAACAAATCAAAACAAAATGCCTTACCACTGTGAAAAAATGCACTAGGTGTCTATCACTATTCTTCCTAGAATTTGGAAGAGGCAAGGGCAGTTTGTGCTTTATCTTCCATTAAAAAATGCTAGAGATTTGCTTGGAGGAATATTTAACTCAGACCAGGGATGACTTACATAAGCGGCCAAGTGGACTGTATTGATTTGATCTTTATATTTGTTGAAAGATATTTTAACACTTTTTTTTTACAAAGTAAAGTATTCAAAATCAAATCCACTGGGATTAATTGCAGAGTCAAACATTTTAATTGTAACTAGGAAAAGACAGGAGCAAATGAAAAATAGGAAGATTCGTAATGAAAAGCAGTAAAATAATCTAAGTGAATCATTTTATTAAAATGTTTGTTTCACTATAAATAAGGAACCATAAAAATACAATTTGTATTTTCTGTTACAAAAAGCCTCGCTCTAGGCAGCCAACTACTAAAATTTTATATGAAAAAAAAAATGCCCCCCTAAGGAAACCGTGCATAGCTGCTGTTTCTTTTTAACAAAGATTGAGATGCTTATAAAGAACTTAGCAAAGACTTCTAAAAATAAAACCTCTTTTGCTGTCCCTCACCCCCTCCGCTGCACACACGGTATATGTAAGGGATTTTTTTTGTCCTATTCACGCTGAATTATCTGATTCCAATTTAAATTGCTAGTCAGCGTTTCACAGCTTTGCACAGCACTTTCTAACCTTTTCCTCTTGGGCATCTCTATTTGAAATGAAGCTTTACTGTCTCTCCTATATCCGAAACAAACAAGTGTACCTACTTGATGGTTTAATCGTATCTGGCTAAGCTCAAAAAATGAGCAGCAAGTTCAGGAAAAATGCATGGGATCCAATCGGCCAAAAAACCCAAAACCCTCAGCAGAGATGCAAATGATATTTTATTATTTGAAACAGCTGCTTGTAGCCTCGACAATTATTTTTCCTTTGCAGATTTTTCCTGAATAACTCCATACTGGTGTGGTATATCTTTTCATGCTTTCCCTGGTGACCAAAGCTCTGATGCCATTTACCTTGCTCCAGGTAATTTGGGGAAATACGACAGACATGTATCATTACAGAATCTGTATAGTTGTTTAGCTGCTAATTGATTCTCAAAGGAAACAGACTGATGCTGTCACTGTAATGCGATGTTAAAAATTCTCCTATTTAAGCATGTGCATAGTAGTGAAATTAAAACTACTAGCTATACTGGATACTTGACTGCAAAAAGCTTTAACATAAAAGGTTATGATAAATATTGCTGGTACTAAGCAAAAAAAAAAAAAAAGAAAGAAAGAAAGAAAAGAATTATGTGCAAGTTTTTAGGGCTGAGACGCCCTTTCTGTATTTTAAAATTTTATTATAGTTTTAACTGTTGAAATACTTGACATGTTCTTGAAAAAAATTAAATCTGGATGCTTTGCAAAGAATTCGTGCCCTATAATCAGAATCTTAGAGGTAAAGTGCAATGACTACTTGCTTTAAAAGTGGTTTCACGTCTCCTAAGTCCCTACCAGTTAACCCTGTTGTCAGAGTCTGCCTGGTAACGGATGCTGTGATATAATAGAAACTTTTACAAATAAAAGTGTCCTTACTATAAAAACAGTGTGGTGTTGATTTTTTAAAGGTACATTATACCTGTGAATGGGTTTATCAGCAGTACAACAATATTACAAGACAAGCTAAGCCATAAAAAGGATTAAGTGGCTCTGTGTAATACTGATTAAGTAACAGCAATACAGAGAGTTGTGAGAGTAACCAGGGCTGCCAAGTCTTCTGAAACCACACAGTAATAAAAGTTTACTTTCCTTGCAGACCCAGCTCTTTCCTTTGGGATCTTCTCTAACAATATTCAGATATCAGCTCTTCTACAGTCACTACATTCTGCCTGCATTTGAAACAGTCATCAACAACAAAAACCCTTTTTGGATCTTTCTGTTTTAATACTCCTTCTGAAACAAAGAGACAAACCTGTCTTTGTCAGTTACTTTTAAGCATGATTCTTAACCTCTTTGGGCATTCTCCTTACCTGTGAAAAGGGGGTAATAATACTACCTTAAAAAAGAAGTGATGGTCAGACAGGTAAATGCATATAAAGTGCTTACAATAGTACCTAACATATTTTAAGCTAAAAATACTGTTAACTGTTATTAGGAAGCCAACTGATAAATATGTTTTGGGCAAGAGACCTGCTTTTGTTTTTTGCAAATCTACAGAGATTTTATTCTTTTTTTTTAAAGATTTATTTATTTACGCATACAGGCTGGGGTACAGGCCAGAAGCGTGGGGCGGCGGGACGGTTCACCAGAGACAGAATGGGGAGCAGAACAGGCAGATTGACGGAAATACACTGCTGAGGGGAGCAGTGGGTGAGGCAAGAGAGGTCTGCCATGCCATGTGGGAATCTCCACGGCCAGGATCAAACTCGTGTCACCGCTGCCGACAGCTCCACAGTGCAGCACTTAACTGCTGTGCCACCAGGGAGGCCTACAGAGATTTTATTCTTATTAAAACATGAAATGTTTGGGCAGATCCTGCAAGAATTCTTTATAATTCTGTGCCCTGAAATCTAAGATAGGTGCAAAAGGAGATTTCAGAACCACACACTTTAAAAGTGTTTTTTACAAATAACGTGGACAATTTGCCCAAATAATATATTTAATGTGAAGAATATTCCAAAGCTGAAGTTAAATCACTGAAAATTCCTTCCCTATCAGCTGCTTCTGAGAAGGGCTGCCTCCATTCAATTTTTATGTGAGAAATTAGTTTCAGGAGATAATTTTATCCATATCACTTGAAATGCTTTTCACATGGGCTATGGAGTGTTATAAATTCTAACTTAATGTAAGGCAAAGGAAAAAAAGGAAGTCTGTGGATTTCACACATGGAATCCATTCTACATTGTTTTTGCTAGTTTTTCCAAGACCCTGAGGGAATCCAATAACAATAGGTTGTATCAAGTGCAATTAGAGTCATAATGCAGAAGCCAGTAAATTAGGGCAGATGTTGATACTTCAAAACTGGTCTGCTTTCCTTAAACCTGGACACAATCCATGGATGCTTGGGAAGTAACAAGGTTTCCTCTTCAATACATCAAAATTATTTTCAGAAAACAGGAAGAAACACCCATTTATGCCGCTTCAAAATCTCACTCCAAATATCATTCTATAATATGGTAAATGTTGATGATGCAGCTACAACCAAACTAGGAACCCTAGATTTAAGTGTTTGACCATAGCTCTGTATGTTCCCTTTCTGGTTGTGCTGTGTACAGGTAGGGGCTGCAATAGGGTCTCTGGGGTCTGAGGCCTGGACACTGTAGGGAAAGGATGAGGAGCTCTGAGCGATGCTTTACTAGCCAGCTTGGTGCTGAGCACAGCTGCTTTTGATTTGGGGAGACTCTGCCTGGACTGGCGAGAACCAAAGTAGGGGGCACTGTGGGAGTGAATGTGGGCTGAGGAGGGGTAAGGATGCCAGCTGCCTCTGCAGAGAAGGAGGATTCCTACTAGGGGAAGCAAGTTGATGTGAAACAAGTGTACCTAGGAGGCAAGAGAGGGACAGCCCAGGCTTGAGTCCCAGAGCACTCCCTGGAAAATGGCTCTCTAATCTTTTGTCAAAACAGAACAGCAGCAGAGGGAACCAACCCCAGAGGACCTCTTCAGCCAAAGCATTCTGAGCAGCTTCATAGGTGTATTTTATTTTTATTTATTATCACAACACAGACTATAAATTTTAAAACTTGTTTGAGTAATTTCCCCAAGGAGGAGGGCTGACCCCATTCCCACAGCCTCCCTTCTGTCAGAGTGCTAAGTGTGCCACAAAGCATTTGGACTTCTTAAAGTTCCAGGTCATTTCATTACTCCCACTGTTGCAAGTTTCTTAGTCTGACAGTACTCGGGGCGAGCAGTTGACAGGCCTGGCTGAGGCTGCTTTGCTGCCCGACCCCCCCGCCCCGCCCCCAGAAGATTTGTGGTGGGTGGAGGGGAAGGGGGAGATAATGACCATTTGGAGACAACCTATTTAAACAACTGTTTGTTCTACAATAAAAATTACTCCTTGGCTTTGAGTGTGAACTCTCCAAGGGAGGGTGATGCGGGAGGCAGTTGGAGACTTTGCTTTAACCAAATGAGCAAACAGGAGCTCTGGGCTTTGTTGTGAGAAAGGCTGGCTCTGCCTGGCCTTCCTCACTCCTCAGGCTTCATTTGCCTGTGAGGCAACAGCGCTGCCTTGGAGGGACTCGGGGTGAGGCAGCTGTGGGAGAGAACACAGTCTGGAAAGCTTTGGGAAGGGGTATGAGTCTCTCAAAAACTGCAGGAGGGGCTTAACAGAACCCAGTTGGTGAACCACCTTCCAAAACACAGCAGTACTTAGCACTTCTTTGTCCCCTTTATATAATACACATACATTAACAGGAGCAAACAAGATTCACATCATGCCTTGAGGTACAGAGTCTGAACTGTGGCAACTGACAGAAAAATTAATTTCCACAGCCCAGGGCCCCAGGGAGCAGAATGTCAAAGGCCTCTAGAGAAGGGGAGCAAGGAGCAGCAGTGGCCCCAAGAACCTTGCCCCCAGGGAGCCTCCACTGTCACTCCAGGGACAGGAACCTGCGATTCCTGGGCAGCTGGGTATGTCTGAATGTTACAGGGGAACATTGATATCTCAAATTCTGATACTGGTCCCATGTTCCCCCCATAACTGAAGTGCTTTTTAATATATGCTATTTACTTATTTCAGAGTAGAGGGTCATGCTTTCCTATAGCAGGGTTTGCTTATGGGCTTTTATACTGAACGAAAGACCTCTGGCCAGTGCAAAAGAGAAAGGGAGTTGGTGGCAAAGAGTGGCCCTGTCTGGCCATCGGAGTCGCAGGGAGGACAGTTGTGAGGGCTGAGGTGGACTGTGCAGGAGTTATGTTTTCCGTCGTGTCTAGGGATGCCTTTCAGGGCTACCTAGCAGCCTGTCAATCTCAGTGCATGTAAAATTGCTGATTAGAGGACTCGACTTCCACAGCTCATCTCTTTGAAGCCGACTCCTGGCTCAGAGAATCAATCTCCCCACTGTAGAGACTGGGGAGTCGTCTGCAGGTCTCTCCTGAAAGCTGCTTGCCCTGCTTTCTATTAGCTCCCGGCGTTTGTACGTTCCCTACTTGCAGCTAATGTGTATTTATTCTCAAGGACCGGGAGCCTCAGCAGGTAACTGAAGTTTAAGGGCATGAATGGCACAGCACAACTCGAGGAGATTCATTATCCGTACATTTCTAGGTTATCTGAGGTGGGAGATTTAAAGCAGTTTACATGGTGAGGAGAAGGTAAAGTGACAATATGGGAACCTCTTAAGATATGCCAAAATGTGCAGCTGACCCAGGGTGGCCATTTATTAGATAATAAATGTGATGCCAATTTTTTCTAAAGAGCAGCAGGGCAAATAAATACTCAGCTATGGGCCAAAGTCCAAGCATGGGTGCTGCACCCCACCTATGGCTCTCTGGCGTCCCGGGGACTTCATTTCTCTAGATGAGATTCAGCTCTCTTAGCAGCGACATTATGAAGCAGAGTACTAATACGACTCCTTTGAATATGAAAAACAGAAAGAAACCCCTTTTTAATCTTTGTTTTTATGGCTGCAAACATGATTACATAGAGGAAAATCAATCCCAATGGAACACAATGGATAATACAAAGTAATTGATTGGCCTTTATCATTTTCCGTTACGATATTAAAATAACACCATAATATCAAGCAGCAGTCACTGATACATAAAGGAAAACAGGAGTTGATTATGTCTAAGGGTAATCAGGTCAGGGAAGTGTGAAGGTAAGATAAATAAGGTAAATGTAAAAATGGAAAAAGGTTTAAAAGAAGCAAAAGGGAGTTGGTGGCAGAGTCTACATGATAGAAGGGAGGGCTGGTGTTCAGAATATCATTAAGCAGTAAGCCACGAGAGACAGTCTATTGCAGCTGTGTGATTGCAGTATGTCTCGGTTGGTGTCCCAAGCCACGGGGGCAAAAGCTGAGTGACTTGAACTTCTCAGGAAGGGCAATAATCCTTTCAGAATACAATGCCTGCAGCCTGACTGCTATCAGGCTATGAAATTTAGAAAATGAAATAGGGAAGCATTTAGCTTTTGGTATTTCCCAGCACTAATGCCACCAGCATGGCATTGCAAGCAGGCACTTAGAAAACCTTCATCTGCAGACAACTCTCCAAACTGCCAGAGACTAGTGCAGCTTTATCAGACCCCCAAATGCTGTGTCTTATGCCCTGGTGACATGCAGTTAAAGAGAAAAATCGCATGAGTACAATACCTAGATACATTATTGTGTATTCTTGTCTGTTTTTATCCTTCTGTGTATTTATTCTCTTTCAGCACCATACTTATACTAACACATGCAGAAATATTATGAATTATACCATTTTACATGCGAATATGAGCATATTTTAATTCCTACCAACATTTTTCTTCTTTGATACTGCTTTTTATATAAAAATACATCTAGGTATTCTGTGTCTGACCAATAAACAAACACATTTAGCAGTTACTTCATTAAAAATGTACAAAATATTTACTCTGGTCTCTGTGATCTACATGATTTTTAATTTCGATTTCTTAACACAGCACCGTTTGTGTATTAAGCATCCTTTGTGAACAGCCGTGTTGGAGGGGAAATCAGTTTCTGTGGTATTCACACTTAAAAGACAGTGTAAAAATGTCATGCTTACCACTGTGATCCAGTCCTTTGGATAAGTAGTAATCAGGAATCTAGCTTCAGGTGGCAGAATAAATCACTATGGGTTGGGAGCATTAGAGAACTGGTTAACTGTGATAGCCTCAAGAGATGAGGGAAATAATTGCTTACTCAGCAGAAGGGCTCTAGATAGTACAGAATTTATTCTTTGAATTTTTTTTTTTAATCCTGGGGGTATTGAACTCATTTGTTCATTGATTCATTTGTTTGGTCTGGAACAGAACTTTTATGCTATGGTTATAGCAAAAGTCTCAAGGAACTTAGGGGCTATTTGAGAGCATTGTCATAAATAATCAGCTATATTAAAATGTCCTAATAGTTATAACAGAGGTGCCATGAGACATAAGGAAATAGGAGTCAGAGAGGATTTAAAGAGCTTGGTGAGAATGGAGAAGTAGATTTCTGGACAGAAAGGGCAGAGAAGGGTGTTTTAGGTGGCACAGCCTTCACATGAAGGGTCCAAAAGATCTGATGGGATGGCAGGTAGCATCCACATCCTCAAGGTTGTTGCTTACCATAGTAGAGAGATTCCCCTTTGGAGAATTAAAAATCTGTATTGGCAGTTAAACAGGGAAACAGTCTTAGATTGCTTTGGACTCATGACCCATTGGTATAGGGTAAAGAATAGATAGGAGTGGGGATACCAAGATTGTCACACCATGTAGTGATCACTGTTCTGATTAATCCCACATGAACCAACTGTGCTAAGTGCAGGGTGATTTCACACCTACACAGTCATACCTCGTACATCAAATCCTCTGCATAGCAAGTGACAGAAAACTGAAACTTACCATCTCATCCTACAAGAAGTTCAGAAGGCAAAGGCTGTGTATGGTCTGTTAGGGTTTCAGCTTCTTTTCTTAGTCATCCTCTTAGCTATGCCTTTTCCATGTTTTGGCTTTGTCCTTGGGTTTGTCCATCATTGCAACAGTTCTAGCCATCTCCGCCAGACACACAATGTCCAGAGGCAGGAGGATCATCTCTTCCTTGATGTCTCTTTCAAAAGAAAGAGGAATCCTTTTTAAGAAATTTCCAGTAGTCCTCCCTCATTTTTTAATTGGCCATATCAAGTGAGATATCCATTCCCAAACCAACTATAAAGTTTTTTAAAAAATTTTCAAAGATTTATTTATTTATGCATATAAGCTGGGGTATAGGGTCAGAAGTGTGGAGTGGTGAGAGGAGTCACCAGAGACAGTGGGGAGCAGAACAGGCAGATCGACTGAAGTACACTGCTGAGGGGAGCAGTGGGCGACGTGAGAGAGGTCTGCTAAGCTATATGGGAATCTCCCTGGCTGGTTATTGAACTCGTGCTGCAGCGGCTCTGGATAACTTCATTGTGTTGCACTTAACCCTCTGCACCACCAAGGAGGCCCTAAAGTTTTTTAAATAGACATTAAAGAGTCAACTACTACACGTTTTAAAAATATCTTTCCTCTTCATATTGCCTATCTCCACTGAAGTGATACGTCTTGGTAGTTCTGTAATAGGTACTATGTTATTCCATGTCATCTTGTGTATAAGTGCTGCTTCATTTCTTTATCAAAATCAAATTAAATCTGCTTTATCTTCACCCATGGGGACTGGTGAGATGTCTTCTATCAGTCTATGCTTATGACTTCCTTTCCTTCCCTTATGTTGATGGGTGGTATTTAAACAGATTCAAAGGTACACCCTGACCTTCAAATCAGGGTGCTTGCTGTGGTACTTATTCCCCAGATCCATATATAAAGTTTAAGGTCCCTATACACTTTCAGAACTTGTAAAGCTCATGCTAGTCTCAGACCCTGGGGGATAAAAGTCCTTCTGGTATATGGAGTTACATTTGTCAGACAAATTTAACTTAATTATCTCAATGAATGTGCTTAGTCTTGTTGATGGTTATTTGTTCAGATCCTTCCCCCAAGAGCTTGAGGACCCAAATGCCTGGTGACTTGGCTGGGGCAATGGAAGATGCGCGGGGAAATTCAACTCTTCCTAGTGAGCCTAGAGTCAGTTGTATAAGACAGAATCAACTACTCAAGTGTCCATTCTATGGCAGTCAGTATTCTTAAATGTCCTGAGACAGTGCCTCAGTACATTGAAGAAGTAAATGCACCTATCTTGGTCCAGCCTGAGTCTTAATTGGCTTCTTGAGGAGATCTGATTTGGAACATACGTTAATCCTGTTGACTTTGCTCCTCAAGCTCCCCTCCATCACCGCACCCCGCCCAAATTTCCTGAATTTACTGACTTTAGATACTTAGGCTGGAAATACCTTAATTTATTAATTCACACAAAACATTAAGAATTAACAATCCTGATTAAAGTGATATGGTAATATCATCACAATATTTAAAAATTGAAAGGATTATCTTCCAGTCCAGATGAATCAAGCTGTAATGGTAAATTTTAGGCAATATAATGGAGCAAAATTATTGGCAGAGTTGCAGGTGTGACCTCTTAAATTCACACTGAATGTTTGAATAACATCCTTTACAAAACTCTATTATTTTATTTTACTTGTCTGCTGAAGGGACTTTCTTCCTCATAGAGCAGTGACTTCCTTGAGGGCAAGACAATACCTCATTTATTGTTTCAACCTTAGCCCCAAGCACAATTCCTAAAACAGAGCAGCTTAATGTTTTTGATGGTTGTTTTAAGCATCTTTATACTAAAGTTAAACTGTGACTTGGGTTCTTGGGGTATGGAAATGAAAATAATTTTTTTCTTTCCTAATCCTTCACTGTATTTATAGCCTGCAAATCTCTATTGGCCTGTTCGGAACTGACTTAATTTTGTCATGATTCCATTAAAAATACAGAATTTCTTTCAAGGTTTAGTATTTTACTGAGTGTTTAAGCAACAAGTTACAATCATAGATGAGGTTTTCATGCATTGACTTTGTGATTCAGAGGACATAACTTGCCTCCTAACTTCTTTGGACGCCATGCATTGCATAGGATGAGAGTTCTCCGAATTTTCTGTCACTTTTTGAGAGGTTAGTAACCTCTATTTTAGTTTGAGCTCCTGTTTCTGGTTTAGTTTTTCAGTGACTCTTTCCCTTTAAGCTAGAAAAAGATGGTAAGTTCTTGCAAGTCCTAGGCATAGTTACACTCATTCTTAAGCAGAGTTGACACTCTTGCAAGCTGAATCAGCAAGAAGGTCTCACACACTCAGATACTCTTCTGATCTAATTCAAAAATGAGTAATGTTTGATCATTTCATATTATGAGTTGTTATGCTGCCTACTAACATATTTTTCTTTTGGCAGTTGCCCTTCCAACTTGGTGAAGGTGTTGCCCACAGTGCCAACCCTGCAAAGATTGTGGGCATGGGACTCAACTAACCAATCAGGTTACTCTGCTTTCCTCTCCTCTTGTTATTATCCCATAGATGGGCACATGACACAGACTTAGCCAATCAGACTTTGTTAAGAAATCGGTTCTGGCTTCTCTTTGTAATCAGCTGTAAGGATGACAGAAGCTTTGAGTTGATTTGACAAGGACTATTTTTTGCCACGAGGAATAAAGAACTTACTATGGACAAAGAGAAAACAGAACCAGCTATGGATGGAAGAGATGAGGGAAGACAAGAGGGAGAGAGCAGAGCACTTATGACAATTTTTGAGGACTGGGGTCCATCTACATTTACAAATTTAAAAACATTCTGTTTTATTCTATTTAAGTTAATCTGAACTAGGCTTCTGTAAATGCATCAAGAAGACTCTCAATAAACAAATATATTCCCAGTTTATTTGTACAAGTACACACTATATATATAGGCTTTACAAAATAAGGTGCCTATATTTTTAGTAATTTTAAAATTTTATTTTGAAACTTGCCATATGAAGCTGCTGGACTAGACATTATCAAATATTAACTTTAAACAAATTTTTAAAATGGTATTTACTTTGTGCTGTAAAATGTGCATAACATTACATCAATATAAGTAGCAATTTCTATAGTGCGCTGTAGAAATTCTACAGTGTAGGTGAATATGGAATTATTTCAGGAACTAATAACGTCTATGGGACTCAACTAAATAACTAGCAGTTAATAGCTTTATCAGCAACTGAGAAGAATTGAGAAGGTCAACAAACTGTGATTCAAGACTAAAAATTACACTCAGCAAAAAATTATCTAAGGGAGAATGAACATGACAAAGACAGATATTTTCAATTAAATTATACGGAATACAAAGTATATGATTTCCTCATGGATGAACAAGAATTGGTAGCTTGAGGAACATCACTGTTCTTGAGATATCAAATTGAATACGACTTCTGAGAAACCCTCTTTTATGGCACCTAGAACCACCCCTTGGCCAGCAGTTAGTATGCCAAGCACATTTACCTCTTGATTCCCAATTAGCAATAGTCATTTTGAGTACAAGGACTATCTTGTTCACCACTATATTCATCTTCTATTGCTCAATGCTCAACATATGTCTCACTCCCAAGGCATATGGGCAATGGGACACGTCTGTTGATAATGTCACTGGGTTGACTGTGTAGAGGATCTGTGCTCTGAGGCTTTGTCCTCTGGGTCCCCTACCATTGTTTCTTGATCCTCTACCATCTCTCTTATGTTGATTTTTTTAAAAAAATATGCATACAAGAGCTGGGGTGTAGGCCAAAGGTGGAGAGGGGAGAGGTATCACCAGAGACAGAGCAGAACAGGTGGATCTACTGAAATACACTGCTGAGTGGAGCAGTAGGTGAGACAGGAGAGGTCTGCTGCAGCATGAGGGAAGCTCCCTGTCTGGGGATCGAACTCGTACTGCAGAGGCTGCAGTCCATAGCTTTGTAGTGCTGAGAATTAACCCCTTGTGTCACCAGGAAGACCCCTCTCCTAGGCTGATTTTTTAAAAAATATTTTTATTGTTATTATTATTTATGTCTTTTACGTTATTGTGTATTCCCCATAGGTTACCCACCACCAATTCACCCATGAACTGTCACCATAGTCCTTTGTGCTCTTTTCTCCCCCATTTTGAGCCCTTATCCTTCCCCTCCCCAGCTGAATGACTGATTTTAACCTCAATTACTTATGTGTATTATTTGGGTGAGTCAGAGTTCAGAGTTAAGACAAAAACATGACCTTACATTGGACACGATGAAGACTTCTAACCTTGACTGCTCTCCCTTCTATACATGTGAAGCTGCTGTTGTTAGAGCTGTTCCAGAGATGGAGGGAAAGGGTTTTTTAAAGGATCCAAGAATGACTTCAGTCAGTTACTACAAGCTTAATTTTACTTAGACCTACTAATTATGCAGTGAATATTATTTCCATTTTATAGATGACCAAGTAAGAATGAAAGTAACTTCCCTAAAATAAAAAGCTCACATTGAGGCAGAATTCAAACCTAGTTCTTACTCCCCAAATAGTGCCTTTTTTGCAAACACTATTTACACTACTTAGAAAGTAGTGTTTAAAAAAAAAATCACAGTATTTTTCAAGTAAATGTAAAGTTAATTTGTTTAGAATGGCATACTGCTTGACCAAAAGAGCAATGCATTATAAAGTGAATTCAATAGTACATTTCAATTATCTGCAATAAAAATGTTTATAGGAAAAGCAGATTACCCACAAATATTTTGTGCATAAAACTCTTAGGTAATAATGTGAATAACTGACAGCTGCCATTTAGAACATACTGTCAACTGCAAAAAGAGGCTGATTACAGTGAGGTGTGAAGATTACCATGTTAGGTCAACTTATTCCTCCAGAGTTTATGGCAAATAATAATTTACCAGATGGAATTTTCTCTAAGAAATTTCATTGATTTGACTTTCTCTTCACTTATCCTTTTTCTTCATAAGCGGGATACTGAAAAATAACTTCTGGGATACTGTTTGCGAGAGCAGCACAGAGTTATTTTGTTTCCAGAGGGAAAGCAAAATATTGTCTAAACATCAGCTTAATCCATAAACTAGAGTGGAGGCACTATGTCTATTATCCATGAGGAAGTCTGGGAGAGCAAAATAAATATTGTGTGGAAAATCCAGAAGGGACCTCTGTCGTAGAGTCTAAATTATGAGGTGTTTTCAGGAAACATGCATTTTATCCCAGGTCAAGGCCAGCTGGGCTGGAAAGGCAATCTCCAGTGACTTGACATTTCCCTGATACCTCCTGGAGGAAATATTCAGGTTCCTAGAGGGGAGAGTGTGTTCTGGTTGACAGCTTATGTCTATTTTTAAGGCACCATTACCTATGTCAGGTGATGAAATAGTCTGTAAATTTTGACATGGTAAAGGTTGGAATAACTCGAAAAGGGCTTGCTCTGATAGGCTGAGATTACTGTATTCCCTATGAGTCTTGGCAGACCTTCACCTCATGTGTACATACATTCACACAGAGAGCCATTCAAATGTGTGTGCACATGCGCACTCACTGCTAATTTCTTAATTTTGCACCTTTAAAAAGTCTTTCAATTTTGATGCATGGTCATGGAGACAATATTTTGAAAATATTAAAGCTATGTCTTTTATTGCCTCTTCAATCATGTTCCCTTGATGCCTTCTACCTCCAAGACTGTGGTTTAGGGGATATACCACACAGGGCAAAGAGCTGAAAACTATGATTGCGCCCCTCCAAATGTGTGCATCCTTCCACTATTTGTATGTGGAAGCTCAAATCTCCACTGGTGTATTTGGAGGTGGGGTCTTTGGAAATTAATTAGATCATGGAATGGAGTTTTTATGATGCGATTAATGCTCAGATGAGAAGAAACTTAAGAGAACTTGCTCTCTCATACTCTCTCTCTCTCTGCTCTATGAGAATACAATGAGAAGATGATTGTCTGCAAACCAATAAGAAGGAACTTTCTAGGCAATAAATATCAATACTTTGATCTTGGACTTCCCATTCTCCAGAACTGTGAAAAATAAATGTTTGCTCTCTCAGTCTCACAGTCTATGGTAATTTTTTGCAGTAGCCTCATCTAAGACAATGATGAAAGGGATATCCTGGCTATAGAAGAGAAAATAAAAAAAAAAAACCTGTCCTCTGTCTTGTGGAATGGTAACAGAAGAAAATGTGGACATAGGGAAAAAATAAATGGTAGAATATTCTCTGAGTACTGATCTAAGGAAAAAAGTTGTGAAGTCACTAGATGTAGGTCACAGGAGTCAATAGAGATTGAAGATTGGCTGGTGAGAAACCAATTTTGGAGTCAGTCATCAAGGTTGATGACCTTGTTCTCCAAGAACTTTGCGGATTATAGTTGTTCATTTCAAAATGAAGGTTATCTAGCTATTGTGGGCTGAGGCCTTGGTACTAGATGAAAGCAGAACCTCTCCATCCCCAAACCACAAGGACTACACCATATCTCCTATATCTAAACATCATTCAGTGAAAGAGGAGTAGGGGTGGGAAGATTGATTCTCATTAGAGAGTGAATTTAGAATTGACTGAAAAATTATCCCAAAGATGTTAAGCAATCCTGCAAATTGAAACATCATTAATAGGCAAATTTAAAATTAAAACCTGTTGCTCCCCCTCCTTCACCCTTGTCAACTACCCGCAGGAATTGAGAAGGATTCTATCACTTGTAGAAAATACAGAAATTACTTTCTGTTTGCACATCTGGTATGTTAATTGTGACCTTACCAACATAAGTAATACCTGTCTCACAGTATTGGAATCCCTGCTAGGACAAGTATCATTTTCTGGGTCTGTCATTCTCTGGGTGCCGGAAAAGCATCACCTAATAAAACTTCTCCAGGCAACCCCACGTTTTGGTTCTTTAAATTCAACAGCCTCCTAAGCTTGGTTGGTGCTTGTTCAGAAAATGAAAAATGCCTTTTGGCCTACGTTTCTCGGTGCAGATAAAGATCCTAATTGTGCCATTACAAGCTGGTACATAAATCTGTGTCAGGTTTCTCATAATATTATATCTGCAAATGATATCTTGAAGGTATTGTTCTCCCTTTCACTTGATGATAGAACAGGATGCTTCATTGAAAAATGGTAAAGAAGGATGATTGAGTTCCATTCAGACTGAGCACTTGAGTTTGTATATTTTAGAGGACCTGAGTGCAGAAAACAGCAGATTTTTCTAACACATCAAGAAGACTGGTTAAAACATCTGGAAAAATCCCTATGAGATTGAAAGCATGTGATGTACATCAAAGGCAACAATGAAGGCTCAATCTTCATATTTTTATAGTTTCTTTATTGAAGTGGAGAAGCTGAGTTGCTAGCAATTTTTGGATTCTAAATTGGTCCTTGTTAATACTTGGTATTATTTGCCAGGATATTGAAAAACCTCGAAATAGTGAGAAAATAAGATGTTAAATACCTAATACACTTCTTACAAATTTAAAGGAGTCAGAAAAAAAAATCAAAGCATCAAGAATAATTGGATTAGGAGTCAGTAGATCTCACCCAAATCTTGCTTTTATTGTGGCTTTTTTTTCCCTTGGCAGGATATTTATTAAAGTTAATAGGAAGCCTTTGTATTTATTAGCATATTTATTCCAAGTAGCTCGGAGACTCCACAGACATTCTCTTTTTATTTCTCACAACATCTCTACAAGGTTTTTGGCAAGAGGATAGGTATTATCCTTGTTAAACCTGGTGCAGGAAAAGAAACCGTCTTCAAATGTAATTTACAAAAAGTACCTCTTAGACTGAAATCTAAATTGCTGTTAAGGAATTCTCTCTGGGGAATGTTATTCTCCCCTTTCCTCTTTAATTTAAAGTATGAGACTGTCATTTCTGTCATTAGTTATTGCAGTAACTTTTTCTTCTTCAGACCAAGGTCAAAAGTCTCCCGCTGTTAGTCCAGCCATGAAAGTGCTTGAACATCCACAGCAGCATATCATGCATATTTATGCTGCACAAGTATTAGAGTAAACATAAGAGGGATGAATTATTAAGGGCAAAGTAAGACTGATGAAATGCTGTGAGTTTGGGTATTTGACTGATTTGTACATTTATGAGCTTTCACGAAGCAATTGAAGGCAAAGGAAACAACTTGGTCTTTCTGCTAAGCACACTCCTTTATATATTTATGGGTGAGTGGATTATTTCAAGAAATGCCCAAGAGTTTCCACTCCACATTCTCAGGGTGCCTAGACCCTCTGGACTATATGCCCTGTGTGGTCTCCCTGTGGGTCTTAGTTCTTCTGGGGATCTTTAGTTGCATTGGGTTTTCTTTTTAAAAAATTTTTAGAGTTAGTTTTTATTTCCAAGGCCTCTTATGCTCAATCATCAGCACCCCTGTCTGGAATAAAGTTTCCATTTCCAGATCCTTAGCTGTGATGTGGATGGTAAAATGTCATTGCAACACCCAGGTGACTATTTAGAGGCAATTCTTCTTCCATGTTAGAAAGTCCCAATTGTTTGGTGCTTAAGGGTCATCTTACTTTAAAAAGTCTGAAGTCAGCTCTATTGGAGATGAGGATTCTGATAAATAAGCCTCCACAGATTTCAAGGGAAAATAGTCTAGTTCCCTTTTTGTATGATAATGCTGTTCTGCCTTCTTTTGTTGGGGCTACTCTCTGATTGCTTCAGGCTGGTTGGGTAGAGACTGCTGGGTAGTGCAGACCCCTTTAGCAGTTTATTCTAACCAATGTAATGGGTTGGCAAAGCTGGAAAGAAATAGTGAGAGAGACAATTTTCTCTTGTCCTCTTGTTGAACTAGGTGCTGAAAGGAAATCTGGGTGTGGAGAGATGTGGAGGCATGTTAAAAGGTAGGATCTGGAATTTATCTAGCGATATGAATTTTAGGCTCAAGAAGAGAAGGCCAGATTCCAATTTCCAGGGCTACAAGAGCCTTGTTTTTGGTATTATCTCTTGGTTATTTCTCTTTCTGTTATGGAAGTTTGTAAGTTGTCAAAAAGAAAAAAACATCACAAACTGAAACATGTTACTGAAAGTCATCATCTGTAAAAGATTTTACCCTTCAATTTTGCATAAAGAGAATCAGAATCCTTTTTAAAAAATTGCGGTTGGTTACTGTTGTCTGAAGAGAGCAAAGAGGTCCTTCCATTATGCTCTTTAGGAAAATCATAACAGCAGTCAACACCTTATTGCTTGATGTGATTTGATTCTTAAAATTATTTTTCACACTGACGGATTCAAGGCATCCAGAGTGGGAGAACCATATACCTACTAAATAACCACATTTCACAGAGTTACATTGAAATTGTCATATTGTCCAGGTAGTGCATATCATTTAAAAAATAATTATTTCTTCCCTATTGCTTATAATAACTACTTGAAAGCTCAAAAGTGAAATCTATTTCCTCACCTCAATTTTCTCTCCTCCATCAGGTCTGTATGCACTGTGGGACTCCTGGGGACTGCTGGGCCGCTGGCATTGATCTTTTTCCCTCCCTGGGGAAGAAAAAGTGGCCTTGAAATTTTTTCTTTGGGGTAAAATATCACACCTTTTGTAAGATAACTGGGTTTTCTCTTCTTTCTTCTGATTTGGCTTATTTTGTATTATTAAACAGGCTCGTGCTGACTTAACAATGATTTATATATCCATTCATATATTTATATACTGAAATGTTTGTTCACAGATTTTGATGCCTCTCTTGTGTCATGCATCATGCAAGGTGTTTGAGGTGCTGCAGTGACTGTAGCACATGTTGCATACACCCTCATGGGGTCCATCAGTTCCCGTTAAAGTGTGGGTTGAAGGGCCCCCCGGGCGCCCCAAACCAGCCTTTTCTAAATATATTCCTCCATCCACTGCATCAAGACAAAACATACTCTAGTGTGTAAGACCATTAATGGAAGGAACTTTAATACAATCATGTGTAATAAGGAGAAGAGAAGGGAAAGACAAAGGATATAGTTTCCAAATCAAACACCCAAAGTGACCCATTCCCTCATGGGTAAATGCCCAGCCAAAGAGGGTTGACTCAAAGCAGGACGGCTGAGGCCCAAATGCTTGCCATGAGTCTAAGGCATCTTCTGGTGGGGACCCATAGAAAAGGAGGCAGACAAGTCTGGAAAGAAAACAACAAAATCAAAGTCAAGATAAAGGTTGCCATTGTTAACCTCCCTATGGACCTCTCACATCTGTTTCCAATGTCTCTTTCCAAGTCCCCCAAATCCCTGGCACAAATGCAAGGCTGGGAAACAAGCACAGCTTCTTCACCTGTCTCTCTGCTCCATATGCCTCCTCCAGGTCTGCTTCTCAATCTTTCTTCTTTCCAGCTTCTTTCTCCCTATCTCTTCTCAGTCTTCTGTTTTTTTTTAATCTTTTTTTTTTTCAAGCTGGGGTATAAGCCAGAGGCGTGGGGTGGCGAGAGGGTTCACCAGAGACAGAGTGGGGAGCAGAACAGGCAGATCAGAAATACACTGCTGAGGGGAGCAGCAGGCGAGGCAGGAGAGAATCCCACACACCATGTGGGATTCTCCCCAGCTGGGCGTCGAACTCACATCGTGCGCTGCCGACAGCTCCACAGCACAGCGCTCAATCACTGCGCCACCAGGGAGGCCCTCTTCTCAGTCTTCTGACTTCTTCATTATGCTCTTTAGGAAAATCTTTTCTTCGATCAGCTCCACCCATCCTTGGATGGGGCCGAGAAACAGGACCCTCCCCTTTCCCTGGAGACCACCCTGTTAATAGTTCCATCAAGTTGGGGGGAACATTGTACCTACTATATTGATTGTGTGGTTGGTTGTTCTCCTGTCCATAAAAAATCATAAGAATGTATTTTCACCATATATTTTCACAGCTGTGATAGTTTGCTTTTGGATTCACTAATCTTAAAAATATTCTACTAATTCCTTTTTTTCAGTTCTTTCACTATGTAATGGACTCAAAGAGGTATTAGAACAATTCTGAAAAGTGAAAAAAAGAAGTCATGCTAAATTTGGTTTTGGGAAGTTGTGTGGGAGACAGGAATCAATATGGCATATTGACTGTTCAGTCAGTCCAGTTGATCAGTGAAGAACGTTCAGTCATTTCATTCTCTATGTTCTGTTAGGTCAGGGCAGGAAGCAGCATCCGGAATTTTCATACAAGTTTGCCACCTTAGACCTGGATAGATCGTGGTGTTTCAACACTGGGGAAAAATTAAGTTCTGTTCATTAAAATGCACAACTATATAGTCCAGTGTCTGAGCTCCTAGAACACATTTGAATTCTGTGCTTCAAATCCAGGTCACATAGGCTGGTCTGGTCTTGGTGGAGATTGCCATGTGTGAGATTTGTGAGCTTACTATGTCTGAGGTCTGTGGTTTCGCTGTATATATATTTTCTGTTGGAACTTGAACTATAGACTGAGGAAGAACTCATTACCGAGAGAGTAAGAACAAAAGTGGACCAATACTTTCTTAACCTTTCACTTTTAAGCCCTTCACCTCTGTTTCACTGCTTTTCCAACACTGCATCAAAGCAGGAAACTTTAAAATCTCAGTGATCTGCTTTTCCAGGATCCAAAATAATTTTAATTAAAAGTGGGATTTATTTTGGGATGTTTTACTTTGTATTTGAAACAAAAAGAAGTGAAGGAGACAGAGAAAAAAAGTAGAGTAGTTGATCATCTCCTTAATGGCAAAAAGATCAATCAATTTACAATGAGAAAAAAAGAACTGCATTACAGATTTACAAAATGTTCATTTTCTATGGACTTTGGATATGAACCATCATCAGCCTAATCTCCAAGGCAGAGATCTGACAGTTCCAACCCTGAATTCAGGGACCAGTTGATAAATTAAAAATCATTTTAAAATTTAATATTAAAATTGATAATTGCTCTGTGGGAAATAGATTTTTCTGAACTCATACCCTTTTCCTGCAGTGCTGAGCAAATGCAAAGCGATAAACTGTCCATTTGTCACAATGATAGATCGACAAATCCTACTTTTACCCTTGTTCCACAGTACTCATACATTTCAATTAAGGAGAATAAGTGCTACCATTTGTAACACACATCCATATTGTCTTATTAGCTCTTTGGGGATTAAAAATTCTCTTTGGCCATAACAAAATGTCTCCCCAAACAAATAAAACTATTGGGGTGATTTTCACAGTTCTTCGAGGAACACAGTGGGGGGACAGAGGAGAAGGCTGGTTATTATTAACACCTTAGACATGTGGTGGAGAAAGAAGTGTCTGTGAATAACTTCTAATCTACATGCAGGGAACAACTAGTTTATGTTCTATTGAGTTCTACCCTACCTGGCTAATGCTGATGTGTACATCAAACTTTAGTACAACTGTCACTTGAGAAATATTGGATTACTCTTCTGTGTTTTTCAGTTATTACCTTTGCCATGTGACTTTGCAGAGAATCAAAGAAAAACATGGCATGTGTTAAAGAACAGGAAGACAGACATCATTGAGGATCATACAATAAGTTACACAGGGAGCACTACAATGGGCTTGGTGAGAAGGGTTGGGCTCAATGCTGAATACCACAAGCAAATTTGAAAATTTGTAACCAAGTACTGTAACTGGTGGCCTAGGCCAAAGTCCGGTACAGGTGGTGCCCCCTGGAAGGGGTTGCTGGTGAGGAAAGATAGCCTGAGGGAAAATGCTAAAAAGTATCGTATTTTGGGGTGGAGCAACTGAAAAGAAATATAAGGAACTGCAGAAGAGGCAGCAGATTCATTCAGCTCCCAGGATATAGAGTTCCAGTTTGAGCACTTTTTTTGGATCTTCAGCGACTTTGGGGTCAGCGACTTTGGCCCCCACCGTGCCGATTTTTGAGAGGAAAAGTTTGGAGGATTTGCAAGTAGTCGAGCAACTAGAACTGTTTCCTGTTTTGCTGCTCTAAGAGCTGAGGAGATAAGTGAAGAATTGGAGGCGGGCGCCTTGCTAAAATGCGTGAGTGCGGCCGTTTGTCGGGCCATTTATTTACTGCTGTTTTGAGTGTTTGTCTGGTGCTGCATTGGGGCATTTTGGCAGCTCTGGGAGCATCTCCTGTTGTATCTTCTATTGTCCTTGTGAGTTGGAATTCGGCCTATAGCCTGGCTGCCTGTGTCTGCAGAGGCAGGGAGATGCCATCTTGGGCACATGGCCTGTTGTTCCGGAGAGGAGCTCTGCATCCTCAGTGGCGGGAAGATGCTGTCTTAGCTGCTTTTTGTTTGTGACTTTAAAAGACTGGACACTACTTTGGGTGTAAATGGCCATTTTTGGCCCCAGTGACTCTTTGTTTTTCCCTTGTTTGTTAAATAAATCCCCTTATTGTTGTTCCCTGAGCCTGAGTAGTCTTGCAATTGTGCGCCCAGGTGAACTCAGACAGTGACCGATAAACTATTTGGGCAGTGTCTTGGCTGGTCTTAGTGCCCCTTACTGCCCTGTATCAGTAGGAGAGGGGTGTAAGTGGATGGGAAATTTCTAAAAGGAAATATCAGCCCTAAAGAACTAAACATCAGATTCTAATGGGATCGGATTCTGACTAAACTTACATGAAAGGATTGTTGGTGAAGGCAGGGCAGGCTAATCAAACATCACTGGGGGAAAGTGGAGGATGAGAAACTTGATTAAATAGGGAGAGTGATCAGTTATTAAGGATGGGGGATTCAGGTTAAACTGATGTAGGATTCTTGCTAAAATTGGATGTATTCAGAGATTAACACAGATTTCCAAAAGTTAGAATAGTTTAGGAGAAAATTCAGGGGAATCTTATTAAAGTTTGATCAAGAAAAGTCAAGAGAACTAGAGTAGGTAAGGCATATTTCCTACTGAAGTTAGGCTTGGTCACATGAATTGCTTTAAGCCATTGGGCAGTTAAGAGAGAGTACAGATTAATAAATGCTCTGAGAACGAAGTGTTTGGAGAGAATAAAATTTGACAACTGAATTCAGACTGATGATGAGATCATTTGGGATGGAAAATGTAAGATGCCCGAGTAGACTTCTTAGGGAAGAAATGGTTGAGCCATTTTAGAGATGTTGATGCCAAATTTTGAAGTGAATAGTATTAAGCTTTTGTTTTATGTGCTTGTACTTATGTTATCTCATTTGTGAAAGGTATGCTGATTTTTCTCTTTTACAAATGCTAAAAGTAAAGCTCAAAGACATCAAGTAACTGCCTGAGTTCAAAAAATTAGTAAGTGGGGGAAAGGGGAGATAAGGTTTATATCCAGGACTCCTTGACTACTCTATCAAGTAGTAAATTTAACCAAAAATGCCAGCAATACCGCCATCATGTCCTGGGTACCCTGCTCCAAGCTACTGGTTCCCTGGATCCTTGATTTTATTTCCCTCATTTGGTTTATCATCTCCTCCTTCCCTTGACCTGACACTAATTCATTCATAACTATAGTTGTGGGTGAGGAAAGAGGAGCTCTTGTCTGTGTCATCGAGAGAAGAGAATATGCAGGAAGGGGGCCACTAATTAGTTGGTCCCAGCCCTTCACGAGGCTAGCATGGTTTCTTTATTTCTAAGGCTTCAAGGCAGGGGCCAGGCTGGGCAAAGAACAATGAGTAAGTCATAGAGGTGATGCTTTTAATGATACATCCGCTAATGAAATGGCACTGCATGGGTTCACTTATTAGTAACTTAGCTCAAACAGCCATGTCCTACTGTCAGCTTGCCATTGACGACCCGGTGTGACCTCAGCATTGTCAGCGCCACCTGAAAAAGAGCAAATGTAGCAGAAAATACAGAAGCAGCAGCATAATTTGGAGTGGAAAGATTAGCAACAACAGGGAAAGCTCTTGAATCTCTGTATTTCTAGTTTGCTATGAAATTATGCCAGAAGTGTAGCTATTTGAAGAACAGACTAACCTTGCAGTATTTGGGTTAGCATCTGATTTGTAAACAATAGGATGACTTGATTGAATGTTTCCAGAGACTGCATGACAGTGTTTGCGCTGGAGGAGTGACTAGCACAACTCTGTTCTCAACTAATTATATACTTTGGAGCTTTTTTATGTTTCCCAGGGCACTGGGGTTTTTAACTTTATGTCCAGAAAATGATTTATGGAAAAATACTTTTGTAAGATCTTGCTTAATGATTGGGGGATCATGAGTGATATATGGATGTGAAAGTTTATGATACTTCTTGTTTATATAACTTCATTTATTTGAATAACTCAATGCCCTTCATGTCAATTATTGAATTAAACCTTTTAATATTCCTCTGTCAAATGGAAAGTGTATATTTACTCTTCAGTTTAAAGTTGGGCAGACAGGATCATGGTGATTAAGACTGTCTCACTTGGGGGATGAGCAAGATCTTACATTCATGCTTTGCATGGATGGTTAACAGCTATTTTCTAAATGGTACACTCATAAACGAAGTGTTTCTTTTTTATGTCTCTATACATTCTCATTAACAAATCATGATTCCTGTGCATTTGGTACTTTCTTTGCCACGTACTTGGTTGACACATGTTAGGGCTGATCCTTTTTCATCGTGTCCTATCGAAGTCTCTAGATCACAGCTTTCCAGATCCCTGTGTCCTTCCACCTCACCTCACCAGTTTCTCACTTTGTCTCCTGTGACTTCAGAGTAATCAGCTCATTTCTCTCAGAATCTACAACAGCGCCATTCACCAGCAGCTTCTGTACCCTTCCTGCCTTTGGCTATCTAGTCACGAAGCCAAGCAGTAATGAAAATGGGTTTCATTAAACAGGAATCCTACTTATTTTCTCAAACCACTATGCTAATAATCTCCCTTCTCAATATAAAGGCTTAAACACATACCAATATAACTAGTTTTTTTCAGCTGTTTTTTCTAAAGAAGATTATTTCCTGGGGATAAAAATATCCCTCTTCAAAATCCAGGACTTTGTTGTTAGAAATGAAGATCTAAAGTATATAGAACTCTTTTTTGCTCCAGAAGTGAATGGAGCTTGAAACTCCCACCTTTTAGTCATTCAGTTTTGAAAATGACCACAAAAGAGATATGAGGAGCTAAAACATTTCCTCACTAAAGCATGAATTTTGCAGGCCCTTATGAATAAATCAAGATGAGTATTAAAATACAGAGTTTATAGGCATATGAATATGGATAATAGGAATATAATTTTTTCCCTGGAACAACTGAAACATGTACTAGGACAGGCATAGTATGATATTGAAGGACTAGTCTGTCCATAGAAACTCTGATGGGCATTATGTCTTTCTTACAGAAAGTCACCACACAGCAGAGGGTCACCCTTCTAAACTGGAGGCTGATGTTGCAAGCCCATCTTAGTTGGGGTTGTTCTTCAGCTTCTGCACCCTCTATCTCATGCCTGTAGTTTCTAGCTGAGGACCTAGCTTCTTATTTATCTGGAGACCTGTTGTGAAATCATCCTCCTTGGTAGTTATCCTGCCATTCTGCATCGCAGCCTCAATCTCCCTTTTTTCCTTTCCCCTGTCATGAAGTTTGTGATCATCAGCAAGAAGTCAATTTTGACTCTTTTCACTCTCTGGGGCTTTTAGAGCTCTTTGCAAATACAAGGAGCATGACCCTGAAAATTTCTTTTCCCCCAGTAAAGGAAAAAGCTCCACTTGTCAATCAGTCATCCTGAGCCGAAGTCCTCACAAAGGAACTCAGAGCAGCGCCTGTCGAAATCCATCAAGGTGGAGGGGGTGGGGAAGATGGGGGTCAAGTTACTAAATAACTGTGATCAGCTTTAAATTCTAGCTTCAGGGTTATTACTTGCATTACTTTTCAGACTACTCTACACAGCAAAGATACACAAAAGAATGAAAGAACACCAAATCCTTTGTTGCTGAATAAGTTTGAGGAGCAAGGTATTCTGAATAATGGGATTTCTGGTTAATTGAATGTTAGCCTATCTGTGGAAAGATCTTACCTAGGGCAGGGTTCTGGCTGAAGAGCACAGAAAGAAGGATGCCTGCTTTCAGATGCTTTCTCGACTTAATGATTCAGTCCATATTACTTTAGATCTTCCTTCTGGTTCTTAGATTTGTTTTATTTCATAGTGAGTTGTGCGTATGTTTCTCTCACTCAGTAGGTTATAAGCAGTTTTAGAGCAGAAGAGTTTTTTTCTGTCTTTGTAAAACCTGTAAAATATTTCATTAATGCATTGCCAAGTTGTATTGATTTTGCCTCTCTACTGTGCTTTTAGATATAATGCTTTACCAGCTACCAATGCCCACTTATGGACGCCTTAAGTACAAAAAAAGAGCTCAGGAAAAATGAAGTTAGAGTATGCTTTGATGACCTTTATAAAACTTTAAAGCAAAACTTTTTCTTAAACTTCACATGTTCATAAAATAATACCTGAAAATCTTCACACACACACACACACACACACACACACACACACACACACACACACGACCTGAAATACACCCTACCAGAAATCTTAAAAGATAAAAAAGGACCATAAAACAATAAAGCCCCTTGAAAACACTAGATATATGATTTAAGAGACTGAAACGGATTCAATAACAGACATTTGTTCAACAGCTCCTGTCAATGCGGTATTAGGTGCTCTGATGATACATTTAGGAAGTCAGATATTGTGTCCCTATTTCATTTCACATGCTGTTCTAGGTCCATAGGATACATAAGGGAACAACAAAATATGCTGCCCTCATGACTCTGGAGGGGAGAGCTCAATAATCAGCAATTAACTTAACACCTAAATTATATAGCACCCAGAAGGGGATAAATGCAATAGATAAAGAAGAAACAGAGCAGGGAGAGAGTGGTTGGGCAGCAAGTTAAATACTGTGAGTTAGCTCGGAGTTAGCTTCGGTAAGAAGGTGATATTTGAGCTAAGACTTAAAAGAGATGAAGGAGGGAGCCATGCAAATATTTGGGGAAGAGCATTCTGGGTAAAGGGAATGGTCAGTGCAAAGGATGGGAGCAAGCCTGATCGTTGAGGGAGGAGATCTGGATTGTTTGGCTGAGGCAAAATCATAGAAGGGTAGAAGATGGGGCTAGTTTTGTGGAGTAAGAGGGCGTAAAGTCTTATAGGTCACTGCAAATGAAAACAGTAAAATGGAGATTTCTAGCATGATTCTTAAGAAAGAATAGGACCTGATATATATTTTCAAAGGCTCATTCTGGCTAGCTCCTTGCTCAGGAAAGACTACAGAGGCATTAGAAGCAGGAACATTGCTTCAGAGACTTTTGTGTAACACACTTGAGATGTGATGGACCTGATTATTCTGTTTCTCCCATTAAACTCCAAACTCCTGTGGGGAAGGCATATCACATTCTTTCCAACATGGGTTTCACCATAAACTATGTACTTAACCCAAATATTTTTAGTGACTGGATATGGAACTTAAGTATATCACAGAAATCACTAAAATCTTCCCCAAAGTAGGATATAGTGCTATAGACAGAGGAGGGTGAAATCATTTGTGTCTTGTAAGATTTGTAATGGAGGAAACATTTCAGTAAGACTGCAGGGACTTATAGTGGTGATGGTAACAGTAGCAGTGAAAATAATAGCAGCTACCATTTATTGAGGACATATTGCATTCTAGACTATGTGCAAATTGCTTTGCATGTATTTTGAAAGGTTGAGGTAAGTGGAGACATTTTAAAATGGAACTGGGGCAGCCATAGCAGAGGAATTGACTTACATCACTAGTCAAACTGCCAGCCCTTCAAGAAGCCAGAAAGAACCAGAATATTCTGTTGGAAAAGAGTGATAAAAGGGAACTTTTACCTACTTTTTTTTTCCTTGTGACCCCTTCATCTGACCATTATTCATCCATTACCTCATTCTTTTTTTCTTTATGAAAGTCCCTTACTTTCATCTCTCTTTTGGGACATGTTTTAGGTTTTTTCCTAAATCTGTGTACCCTGAATTATAATTCCCTGCTATTCCCAAGTAAACACATTTTGGCTTGCTTCCTAACTTTACTGTTCTCTTCTTAAAGGTTAACGGTATCATTGATTGCAAAGGCCAGATAAACGAATCTCCAGGACAGAAAAAAACGAAGTTTATGGTTTAAACAGGAGACTGGCTTGTTATTTTGCTTTATTGAAGACTTGGTGCAGACTAAGTAATGAGGGATAAAATTGGAAAGGTAGGCTGAGGTTACCTAAATTGTGGAAGATCCTGAAATTTATACATCATGCAAAGTGTTCTGGATATTATTCAGGTTTCTGAAGTTTATTTGTTTATTCAGCAGGGGAGTGATAAGTTTAAAGCTGAGCTTGGGGAAGATTAATATAACTCTCAGATTACCTCTGGATCATTTAGCTAGAGAATAAAACTAGAGGAGCAGTTGTTTCTAAGGTCAAAATTACAGTTTTATCATTTGGAAGCACTGATGTGGAAAACAGAAAAATGACACACCCTCATATTTATATGAACCTGTACCGTTTGCAAAGCTCTCGCATTTGTATTATCCCACCTGATCATCACAGCAACCCTGCTAGGTGGCATCCTTATCACATTTTACAAATTGAGATGATTTATGCAAAAGCGATCAGTGCAGTCTGGCCTGTAGTAGATACTCAAGAAATGTTAGTTGAAGTGGAAAAATGAGGAAGCACAGGCTTAGAAAGTCTAAGCATATTGCCCAAGGTCATATAGCTGAAAATAAATGACAGCCAAAAGTTAAAGCCAGTTTGTCTGAGTCTGAGTCTAATTCTCTTTGCTCAAACCCTAACTCTTCCCTGCGACCCAGCAAAGGGCCTCAGAAGTTTTTGGAAAATGACAGGTGAAGGAATCAAGCATAATTCTAGTTAGCCAACCTAATTCAAGCTCCCAATATGGAAAATATTATCTAATAAAACATTTCATTTTATTTGCAGGGTTTCTGATGTATACATATATACTTACATTGTGTATCTCTGTGTGTCACCATATACATACACGCAGGTATGAATGTATTTTGTGTAATAATCTATATTTATTATAAAAGTATCATAATTTTCCTTTTCTAATAAGGAAATCCATCAGATTAGATTAAGATCAATGCTAATGGCCTCACTGTAACTTAATCATCACTTTAAAAGTCCTATTCCCACATTCCGAGTAATAGAAGTTAGAGCTTGAACACATGAATATTTTAGAGGACACAATTCACCCAAAACATAACATATATATGTACATGCATATGTATTTATGCTTAAGTTTTTGCTTGCAGGTTTTTGCTTGCAGAGAATAAATACAATTTATTCTCTCAAATTTATAAAATGTGGTATTTGTCCATTAAAAAATAAGTCCCGGGCCTCCCTGGTGGTGCAAGGGGACAAGCCTTAACACTATGAAGCTGTCCACAGCCACTGCAGCACGAGTTCTAGCTCCCAGCCAGGGAGATTCCACATGGCTCAGCAGACCTCACGGTCTTGCCCACCACTCCCCTCAGTGTATTCAGTAGATCTGCCTGCTCTGGTCCCCACTCTGTCTCTGATGAATTTTCTCACCATCTCCCTGCACCTCTAGTCTACACCCCAACTCTTGTATGCATAAATAAATAAATCTTTTAAAGAATAAGAAAACTAAGTTTCAAGGACAATGACATAAAGCACGGTCCATCAGTGGACATACCATGGACTTTAAATCTCTGTAATCTTGGTTATATTAAATATCTTGATTCCCTTGCTATTTTCCACCTGTGTGGCCACGGGCTAGTTACTTAACTTCAGTTTTTTTTTTTTTTAATCTGTAAATTATGGATGAGAGGACCTTATTGGCAGGTGTGGGTGAAGATTAAAAAATAATCACGTGGCCATGTCCAGCACAGAACCTGCCCCTTGGAAGGAGCTCGGTTATGGCTGGTCTGTTCTCAGCCCCGTTCTGAGGTAGGCACAGGCCAGGCTCCCACAGAGCAACGCCGAGTAGCACAGATACCTCCACTAGAACCGCATAGGCGCCGCCTGCCACAGGGATAATATGACAAAACACTGCATTTGCTTGGGTGTCCGGGATATTTCTGTAATAAATATAATAGGCACCTAACTGGCAAGTGTGTAGACAGATCATTAACTAAGCTAAAAAATTAAATTAAAAAAGGGTATATTATGTTCAAACTACTGAAGAGTCTTTGTGGGTCAGGATGACCTGGGCTTGTAACAAAATTTTTCTTTAAAAATATCAGCTCAGGGGGGGCTTCCCTGGTGGCGCAGTGGCTGAGCGCTGCGCTGTGGAGCTGTGGAGCTGTGCGGCAGCACGCGGTGCGGGTTCGACGCCCAGCCGGGAGAATCCCACATGGTGCGGCAGACCTCTCCTGCCTCGCCCGCTGCTCCCCTCAGCAGTGTATTTCTGATCTGCCTGTTCTGCTCCCTGCTCTGTCTCTGGTGAACCCTCTCGCCGCCCCACGCTTCTGGCCTGTACCCCAGCGTGTATAAATAAATCTTAAAAAAAAAAAAAAACAAGGAAAAATAATTTAAAAAAAAATCAGCTCACCTGAGTGATGATGAGGACGTGGATCATGCGAGTCCTCCAGCAGCCGGGTGAGCTAACTTAGGACCAGACTCTCAGGCCCTGGGAAAATCTTGAGACCATAGCCCTTGTCGACAGCCTGACTGTCTTCAGCCACAGGTGCTCAATTAAGACGCACCTAGATTCTTGGCCCACAAAGACTCTGACATGATAAATGTTTGTTGTTTTAAGCCACTAAATTTTAAAGTAATTTGCCACATACTCAATAAACAAGTACTATTATGCCCAACTTGGAAGAAATGGGTGTTTTTTAACGCACAGGTATATTCACATTTCATTCAACATTATTTGAACAATATTACAGAAATCTGTGTTTTATTTCTTTAGAGGGTCTTTGCACCCAGGTATCGTGTACACATATACATGTCATATTTAAAAAGAGGAGGACTTTAGATACAAATGTACATGTGTATTTACTTAGTAGAATCTTTGAATGAAAGATTCAACTTAGTTGAATCTTTGAATGATATTGTTAGGTGTAATAAAATAAAAAGTAAACAGAGATATTTTATTTTTACCCACTAGTAAAGAAGTCAGGCATGGCATTGCTGAAAACCACTTTGAATACCAAAGTAATAAATCACAGCACCATTTAGGATCAAAGATCACAAATGAGATATGTGCAAGGAACTCTGCCTGCTTAGAAGGATGCTGGAAGAAAGCAGAATAATAAGATCAAGAAAAGAAGGAACTGTTTAACTGAAAGTAAACATATTTAATTTTTACTCTGCTAGATAAAGCTGCAAATTGATTAATCATCATCATCATCCACCTTTTTTAAGACAGCATGACAGAGTGCAAAATACATAATAGCACTGTTGAATTGAATTTATAGGGTACTTCTGTATCTGTTTTCCATATCTGTTCTATCAGTCCTGTAGTTCAGTTGTGAAATAGACGAGATTAAATATTTTCTACCCCATTTTATATAAGGAAAATGGATTTTTTGTAGCATTTTCTTCCCCCTCCCTTTATTGAGGTATCGATGGTTTACAACACTGTATATGATTTAGGGGAATAGGCTTACATCTCCTTGGATGTATGTTACCACCCCACCCTGACATCCGAGCACCCATAGTCCTCTACTATAGACCATTATGATCTCTCACACTTTTGTTCCCACCTCCATCTTCTCTCCCTCTCTGGTAGCCTCAATTCTGCAGTCTTATTTCTAGGGTTTATTGTGCTTTAGTTGTTTCAGTTCCTTTGTGTTGTGTTGTTTTTGTTAGCTTTCTCTATATTTCACATATCTGTGAAATCATCCAGTATTTTTTCCCCTAATGACTTATTTCACTTAGCCTAGTCGCCTCCAGACCCATCCATGTTGTCACAAATGGTAAGAATTCATCTTTTTTCACAGCTGTGTAGTATTCCACTGTCAATATAGACCACATCCACTCCTCTGCTGATGGGCATTTAGATTCTTTCCATAATTTGGTTATTATAAATAGTGCTTCAAGGAACATAGGAGTGCATATATCCCTTTGAATTAGTGATTTTGTATTCTTCAGGTAAATATATAGGATTGGAATTGCTGGATTATATGGTAGATCTACTTTTAATATTTTGAGGAATCTCCGTACTGAGGAAAACAGAGATTTGACTTTCTCACTTTCAGAATGTGCATTGAATGAATTATCTTTCTTTGCAAAACTTGAAAAATAGAGTTCATACCTCATAAACAGGCATCTACCTACCTACCTACCTACCCACCCATCCATCCATCCATCCATCCATCCATCCATCCATCCATCCATCCATCTATCTGTTCATCCATCCATCCGTCCTCTATTATCCATATTTTCTACCTATGTCACCCATTCACCCACTCACTCATGCATCTATCTTCTGTACTTGACCAGCCTTCTGACCATCTTAACCCTCAAGAAGACTCATGAGCCTAGAGGTAAGGCAAAATGTCTCAGCATATTGACTCAAATAACTGCCCAAGACACGTGCACTAAAACCTAGACTCTGAAATGGGCATAATTAATTTTTTATATTGATTTCAGACTTTCTGTGAAAAATCTATGGATGTTTATTTTAAACAAAATGTTAACAAGCTTGGTTTTATTCATTTGTTTCTGAGACTATAAGACCGGGACAGATTGAAAGTGAGACTGAGAAATCATAGTGGGAGGCTGACACACTGACATCAACCAGAATTACTGACAGTGAGGGGAGATAAAGAAGAGAAATTAAAAGTCAACCATGGGACTGAAGAAAACAGGTTTTGGACAATTTTAATGTTGTGATAAACAATGTGACTGGTTTCAAAGCAGCCTACAGTAATGAAAGCTCATAATTATCACCCTCAAGCCACAAAAATGTCAAAATAAGATCAGCCCCTTTAAAGAGACAAAGTGATTGTAGCTGGCATATTTTGAGTATTTATTTTTGTAGCAAGAGCCATGCTAGGTGCTTTACATACATTATCTTTAATCCTCTCAACCCTAAAGGTTTTGGAGAGAGAAAAATAAGTCTTTTAGAGTTTAAGTCAGTTCCTTAAGGTCATGCAGGTGCTAATAAATGTATGAGCAAGGACTTAAACTCAGATTTCTCTGATTAAAAACCCTCTTCTCTGCCCACTGTTCTACACTAAATGAAAGATGCCTATCAAAAAACTGCTTAAGGTTAAAAAAAAAAAAGTGTTTTAGTGCCTCAGGGTATAGTTTGCTTATCTGGAAAATAAATCAATTTTGTTCTACCTGTCTTTCCCTCAAAGATCACATAAGTGAAGGGTTAATCTTTGTGTGCTTTTGTGTGGGGAGAGGAGTACATTTTCTGCTAGACATGACAGGATTAAAAAATAATTAAAGCTGTACAGCAGCAGAACAGGTTGCTTTTTAGGGAGTGAGTTTCCCATCTCTGAGAATATTGTAACCATTACCATTTAACATTTTCCAAGGATGCTAGAGACATTATTTTTACACAGAAAAAGAAATGGATCACTGAGGACCTGCCTCATTTCTAAGAATCGGTATCTTGAAAATCCCATTTCATCCTAATATACAGTATTTCTAACAACTTGAAACTGGTGAAGAAAGATTTGCTTCTAGATGAATTGCCATTCCTTAGAGCACAAAAATAGTGAGTTCAACCCTCTTGGCAGTTGCATTTAGTTAAGCAATTTTTTGTGTCTTTAATTCTTTGATGTCAAATGGATCACTGCATGGTCAATGCTTAATTACCGAATCTTCATCATCCCCAAATACTTCTGTGCTTAATATTTATTAAAAGCCCTTTTTTCAGTGAGACAAACCTCATCTACCATCTAAAATCTGATTTTCATGACATTTTGTAGATAGTAGTATGAACTAATAATATACAGTGCTGTTTGAAATCATCATTCCTTATGTTATACTATTAAATTAATTTTTTCTTTTTATTTTAATATGTTTCTCTTATCCTAGTCAAAGAATGGCAGGGTGCCCTCTGAGTGATAATTTTGACCAGTTGTTTTAGATTGCTATTCAAAATAGACTGAGTAATGTTTCACAAGAATTTTTCTATTCCCCATGATGTTACTTATGATTAAAATAACTATTATGATTAAAAGAAATCCCCAAAGGAATACATAATCAAATATTTTAGAAGTTACTTAAAACGGATGAAATAAACTTCAGTTAGCTTATGTAAGTAATGATAAATATTTGTAAGAAGAGTTTCATTGATTAATGCATTTGGCCATTCATTCCAAAGCTGGCTTATCTATTGGGTTCAGTCGTCACAGTGTTTGAGAGTCACAGTAATTCCAGGGGTATACAAAAATGTTTTATTTTAAAATCACAAGAACGGGACACGCCCCCAAAACATGGCGGCGAACAGACGCTAGGATCAGGCTATCCTACAAAAAATCAATTTATGGAGAAAAATATCCCTAACTTTGAGAGCTGTCTTGAAGAGAACTGGATACCCTATGCAATACAATCAACCCCGGGGGTGCTTTGGACTTAAAAATAAACTGAAGAGTCGGAGTAAAGAGAAGAGAGGGGACATCTAATGCCACACAAAGGAAGAGCAGAGAGGAGAGATGGGTGGACCAGCTTCCCCTGAGAGCCACTGAATACAAGGTTAGAAACTGTGGTGAGGTCGGAGGGCTTCGGCCAGCTGACTGGGAGCATGACCCCCACTCCCCCACCCCACGACCCCCCTCTCTTCCCTGCGTGGCAGCCCTGAGGAGCAGGAAATCGGGAGGGTCACTGTGTCCCA